>JAJPUD010032205.1:493-12065 GCA_023553655.1 Myrmecobius fasciatus | reverse complement strand
GGGGTGGAGCCAAGATGGCAGAGTGAAAAGGTGACTCTCTGCATCCTCCTCCGATCTTCTCTCAAATCAGCAATAAAATAAGCCTCTGAACTGATCTTCAAGTCAACGAACTCAAAACTATTTGGACACTGCTTGCTGATATCTCTGAAAAACTTCACATCAGGTTTGTCTAACTAAGACAGAGAGGTACACAGAGGACTCCCATGTAGGCCGGAAGTGAGGGTGGGACTCAGCTCAGCTCATCATGGCAGAAATTACAAACTCCAAACTCCAAATTCCAAACACCTGGAGTTTATCTGAGGCACTCAGGACACTCTGCCCTGATTGGGGGCAGGTATTTTGGCAGACTTGCCTTGTTTAAGGAGTAATTCGGATTTAGTCCTAGGCCAACTGGCCCAGCACCTTAAGTTAATTCCCCGAAGTGCCCCAGGGCAAAGATCTTCAGCTGCTTTTTCAGCCGCTGTTTTTTTTCCCCTACCTAAAAGAGATATCCACACTGTCTAAAAAAAATGAAGAAGCAAAAGAGAGCTCTCACCATAGACAGCTTTTATCGAGAAAAAGAAGGGATTATCCCAGATCCTGAAGTTCCTTTAGACAAAATTCCAGAAGAAGTTATTAACGACCATCATTGGTCCCCTTTTCAAAAGGCCTTTCTGTAAGATTGCATAAGAACCTCAAAAGAGAGCTGGAGGATAAATGGGAAAACAAACTGAAATGAGTGCAAGAAGGATACAGTATCTTGCAAGAAGGATATGATACCCTACAAAAGAGATACGAAAAAGACACCAATTTATTGAAAAATAAAATTAGTGAAGTGGAAAAAGAGTGCAATGAACAAAAAAATTCAATTGGCCAGTTAAAAAAGGAGCTTAAAAAGGTAACTGAAGAAAACAACACTTTAAAAATAAGAATTGAACAAATGCAAGTGAATGACTCAATAAGACTTCAAGAATCAGTCAAACAAAAACAAAAAAAAATGAAAAATTAAAAGAAAATATGAAATATCTCCTAGGAAAAACAACTGACTTGGAAAATAGATCTAGGAGAGACAATCTAAGGATTATTGGACTTCCTGAAAGCCATGATGAAAAAAAGAATCTAAACACTATCTTCCAGGAAATCCTGAAAGAAAACTGCCCTGAGATTGGAGAATCAGAAGGCAAAATCACCATTGAAAGAATTCACCGATCACCTCCTGAAAGAGACCCCAAAATTAAAACCCCAAGGAATATAGTGGCTAAATTTTAGGACTATAGCACCAAGGAAACGATTCTGCTAGCAGCTAGAAAGAAACAATTCAAATACCAAGGATCAATAATTACAATCACACATGATCTGTCAGCCTCTACATTGAAGGACCAAAGGGCCTGGAACCAGATATTCTGAAGGGTAAAGGAACTTGGATTACAGCCAAGAATAACCTATCCAACTAGAATGAGCATTATCCTCCAGGGAGGAAGATTGTCATTCAATGAAATAGGTGAATTTCACCTATTTCTCATGAAAAGACCAGATCTGAACAAAAAATTCGACATCCAAACATGGAATTCAGAAGATGCATAAAAAGGTAAAAAGGAAAGGACTCTTGAGAACTTTAGTTTTACTAGGGGGATACTTAAAGTTTGGGGGTATAATTAACTAGATATTAGTTTGATAATATGAAAAAGAGAACTAGAGGGGGAAAGGTTGTCATACTGGGGAAAAGAGGGAAAAAGTGGTAAAATAAGATCTAAAAAAGGGGGGTAAAAATAAGGTAAAATCTCTTGAAGAGGAAAAGAAAACGTAATACAATTGAGAGAAAGAGGGGAGGGAGATGAGCATTGTGTAAATCTTACTCTCATCAGGTTGGGCTCAAAAAGTGTATATTAGACACTTGATTTCACATAGAAACTTATCTGTTGCTAGAGGGAAGTGGGAAGGAAAGGAGGAAAAGGAAGGGATAAACTAATAGAAGGGAAAATAGAAGAATCAGGGGAAAGGAGTAAAAACAGGGGGAGGGGATCTAAAGGGTAGAGTATTGTTTGGGGAAGGGGGTCATCAAAAGCAAAGTACTGAGGAGGGGGGAAGGGAGAAAGGGGAAAGGAAAGGGGAAAACATAACTTGGGTAAAAAAGATGGCAGGAAATAAAGAATTAGTTATTCTAACTGTGAATGTGAATGGGATGAACTCTCCCATAAAGCGGAAGCAGATATCAGACTGGATTAAAAATCAGAATCCCACAATATGCTGTCTACAAGAAACACATCTAAAAGATAGTGACACATATAGGATGAAGGTAAAAGGCTGGAGCAGAAAATATTATGCTTCAGGTGAACACAAAAAAGCAGGGGTATTAATTCTTACCTCAGATCAAGTAAAAGCTAAGATAGATCTAATCAAAGGAGATAAGGGAGGAAACTATATTTTATTAAAGGGTACCATAGATAATGTAGCAATATCCATACCAAATATATATGCACCAAGTGCAATAGCATCCAAATTCCTAGGGGAGAAATTAAGACAGGTGCAAGAAGACATAGACAGCCAAACTATACTGGTGGGGGATCTCAACCTTGCTCTCTCAGAATTAGACAAATCAAACCACAAAATAAACAAGAAAGAAACTAGAGAGATAAACCAATTGTTAGGAAAGCTAGGTATGATAGATCTATGGAGAAAGTTGAATGGAGACAGTAGAGAGTTTACTTTTTTTGCAGCAGTCCATGGAAGCTATACAAAAATTGACCATCTGTTAGGGCATAAAAACCTCAAAATCAAATGCAGAAAGGCAGAAATAGTAAAGACAACCTTTTCAGATCCTGATGCAATAAAAATCACATGAAATATAAGGCCAGGAGAAAATAAACCAAAAGTTAATTGGAAATTAAATAATCTAATCCTGAAGAATGAATGGGTGAAAGAGAAAATCATAGACAAAATCAATAATTTCATCCAGGAGAATGACAATAAGGAGACAACATACCAACATTTGTGGGATACAGCCAAAGCAGTTATAAGGGGCAATTTTATATCTCTAGATGCTTACTTGCATAAAATAGAGAAAGAAAACATTAACGAATTGGGCTTATTATTAAAAAAAAACTAGAAAAAGAACAAATTAAAAACCCTCAATTAAATACCAAATTGGAAATTCTAAAAATAAAAGGAGAAATTAATAAAATAGAAAATAAGAAAACTATTGAGTTCATAAATAAAACTAAGAGTTGGTTCCATGAGAAAACCAACAAAATAGATAAGCCTTTAGTTAATTTAATAAGAAAAAGGAAAGAGGAAAATCAAATTGTTAGTGTCAAGAATGATAAGGGAGAACTTTCCTCCAATGAAGAGGAAATTAGAGCATTAATTAGGAGTTACTTTGCCCAACTTTATGCCAATAAGTTTGATAATCTAAATGAAATGGAGGAATATCTACAGAAATATAGATTGCACAGGTTAACAGAAGAGGATATAAATTATTTAAATAGCCCCATATTAGAAAAAGAAATAGAACAAACTATTAACCAACTCCCTAAGAAAAAAATCTCCAGGGCCAGATGGATTTACATGTGAATTCTACCAAACATTCAAAGAAGAATTAATTCTAATACTACACAAACTATTTGAGAAAATAGGGACAGAAGGGATACTGCTAAAATCCTTCTATGAGACCGATATGGTGCTGATAGCTAAACCAGGTAGGGTGAAAACAGAGAAAGAAAACTATAGACCAATTTCCCTAATGAATATTGATGCAAAAATTTTTAAATAAGATATTATCAATGAGATTACATAAAGTCATCCCCAGGATAGTACACTATGACCAAGTAGGATTTATACCAGGGAAGTAGGGCAGGTTAAATATTAGGAAAACTATCAGCATAATTAATTATATTAATAACCAAACTAACAAAAACCATATAAATATCACAATAGATGCAGAAAAAGCCTTTGATAAAATCCAACACGCATTCCTATTAAAAACACTAGAGAGTATAGGAATAAATGGGCTTTTCCTTAAAACGATCAGTAGCATCTATTTAAAACCATCAGCAAGCACCATATGTAATGGAGACAAACTAAAACCATTCCCAATAAGATCAGGAGAGAAACAAGGCTGCCCACTGTCACCATTACTATTTAATATTGTCTTAGAAATGTTAGCTTTAGCAATAAGAGAAGAAAAAGAGATAAAAGGAATCAGAGTAGGTAATGAAGAAACTAAATTATCACTCTTTGCAGATGACATAATGGTATACTTAGAGAACCCTAGAGACTCAACTAAAAAACTACTAGAAACAATTCACAACTTTAGCAAAGTGGCAGGATTCAAAATTAATCCACATAAATCATCAGCATTTTTATATATTATCAACAAAGTTCAGCAGCAAAAGATACAAAAAGAAATTCCATTTCAAATAGCCGATGATAGGATAAAATATCTATCTGCCAAGGAAAAGTCAGAAACTATATGAACTAAACTACAAAACATTTTCCACACAAATAAAATCAGACCTAATCAATTGGAAAAATATTAAGTGCTCATGGGTAGGCCGAGCGAACATAATAAAAATGACAATACTACCCAAACTAATCTACTTATTTAGTGCCATACCAATCAAACTCCCGAGAAATTATTTTACAGACCTAGAAAAAATAGTAGTAAAGTTCATTTGGAAGAACAAAAGATAAAGAATTTCAAGGGAATTAATGAAAAAGAAAGGCAGATGAAGGTGGCCTTGCTGTACCAGATCTAAAACTATATTATAAAGCAGCGGTCATCAAAACCATTTGGTACTGGCTAAGAAATAGAGCAGTCGATCAGTGGCACAGGATAGGTTTTCAGGGCAATCTAGACAATAACCTTAACAATCTAGTGTTCGATAAACCCAAAGACCCCAGCATTTGGGACAAATACTATTTGGCAATAACTGCTGGGAAAATTGGAAACTAGTGTGGAAGAAATTAGGGCTTGACCCCTATCTAACACCACATACCAAGATAAGATCTAAATGGGTTCATAATCTAGATATAAAGAGTAATATCATAAGCAAATTAGAGGAACGTAATATAGTTTATCTCTCAGACCTATGGAGATGGAATAAATTTATGTCCAAAGAAGAACTGGAACTCTTAATTGAAAACCAGATAGATAACTTTGACTATATTAAGTTAAAAAGTTTTTGTACAAACAAAATCAATGCAGACAAGATTAGGAGGGAAGTAATAAATTGGGAAATCATGTTTACATTTAAGGGTTCTGATAAAGGCCTCATTTCTAAAATATATAGAGAATTGTGTCATATATATATGAATTCAAGCCACTCTTCAATAGATAAGTGGTCAAGGGATATGGACAGACAATTTTCAGATGATGAAATTAAAACCATCTCTAGTCATATGAAAAGTTGCTCCAAATCACTATTGATCAGAGAATTGCAAATTAAGACAACTCTGAGGTACCACTACACACCTGTCAGATTGGCTAAAATGACAGGAAAAGATAACGATGAATGTTGGAGGAGACGTGGGAAAACTGGGACACTAATACCTTGTTGGTGGAACTATGAACGGATCCAACCATTCTGGAGAGCAATTTGGAGCTATGCTCAAAAAGTTGTCAAACTGTGCATACCCTTTGACCCAGCAGTTTTTCTACTGGGCCTATATCCCAAAGAGATTTTAGAGGAGGGAAAGGGACCCACATGTGCAAGAATGTTTGTGGCAGCCCTTTTTTGTAGTGGCTAGAAACTGGAAACTGAAGGGATGCCCATCAATTGGAGAGTGGCTGAATAAATTATGGTATATGAATGTTATGGAATATTATTGCTCTGTAAGAAACGACCAGCAGGATGATTTCAGAGAGGCCTGGAGAGACTTGCATGAACTGATGCTGAGTGAAACGAGCAGAACCAGATCATCATACACAGCAACAACAGTATTACATGATGATCAATTCTGATGGACATAGCTCTCTTCAACAATGAAATGTTTCAAACTACCTCCAACTGTTCACTGAAGAAAGCCATATACACTCAGAGAGAGGGATGTGAAATGTGGACCACAACATAACATTCTCATACTACTTGATTAATGTTTGCTTACATTATGTTTCCTTTATCCAATGTCTTTTGTGTAGATAAGATTTTTCTTGCACAATAATGATAAGTTTGGAAATATGTATACATATATTCGATTTGCCAATATTTTAACATAATTAACATGTAGTGGATATCCTGCCATCTAGGGAGGGGGGGAATTTGGGGGAGGAAAATTTGTAACAGAAAGCTATGTATGAGTTAATATTGAAGAATTACCCACACATATGTTATGCACATAAAATTTTAAAAAATTAAAAAAAAAGAATTGATCATCATATAGTCTTATTGTTGCCATGTACAATGATCTCCTGATTCTGCTGCTTTCACTCAGCATCAGGTCATAAAAGTCTCTCCAGGCCTCTCTGAAATCATCCTGCTGGTCATTTCTTACAGAACAACAATATTCCATGACATTCATATACCATAATTTATTCAACCATTTTCCAATTGATGGGCATCCACTCATTTTCCATTTTCTAGCTCCTACAAAAAGAGCTGCCACAAACATTTTGCACACGGATCCCTTTCCTTCCATTAAGATCTCTTTGAGATATAGGCCCCATAAAAACACTGCTGGGTCAAAGGGTATGCACAGTCTGATAACCTTTTGAGGGTAGTTCCTAATTGCTCTCCAGAATGGTTCACTGTTCTCCAACAATGTATCAGTGTCCCAGTTTTCCCACATGTCCTCCAAAATTCACAGATGACAGTTTCTATCCAAAGTTTTTGAAAATCATCTTGGATCACTGAATCACTGAGAAGAACAAGTCTTTCATAGTTGATCATTACACATTCTTGCTGTTACTGTGTACAATGTATTCCTGATTCTGCTTGTTTTGCTCAGCATCAGTTCATGTAAATCTTTCCAGGCCTTTCCAAAATCAGCTTGCTCTTCATTTTTTTATAGAACAATAATATTCCATTATCTTAATAAACTTTATTCAGCCATTCATTAATTAGTGGGCATCTATTCATTTTCCAATTTTTGCCACTACAAAAAAAGAGCTGCTACACACATTTTTGCACATGTGGGTCAAAAGAATTTATATGTACAAAAATATTTGTAGCAACTCTTTTAGTAGTGGCAAAGAAATGGAAATGAAGGGGATATCCATCAATTGAGGAATGGCTGAAAAAATTGCTTATATAATAGATCAAATCTTATTTTGCCATAAAAAAGGACAAGCAGGATGCTGATAGAAAAACCTGGAAAGATTTACATGAACTGATGCAAAGTGAAATAAAGCAAACCAGGAGAACATTTTATATAGTAACAATATTGTAAAATGATCAGTTGTAAATGACTTAGGTATTCTGAGCAACAAAATGATGTAAGGAAAATTCTGAAAGACTTAATGATGAAAAACACCATCTACTTATATATACTACCCATATAGCTTATGTACATTTGGGCATTTTAAATGAGGTTTGTGGCAAGGCAAGGATAGATTTATTTTTTTTTCCTGAAGCAACTGGGCTTATGTTACTTGCCCAGGGTCACACAAGCTAGAAAGTATTAAGTGTCTGAAGTCAGATTTGAACTCAAATCCTCCTGACTTCAGGGCTGGTACTCTATCCACTCCACCACCTAGCTGTCTCAGGACAGATACTTCTTGAGTGTTATCTAAACCCTTTCTAAAAAGATTGATTCTTGCCTTGAGGGAGCAGGACAAAAGTCCATGAGACTGTATGCTTTTATTCTCTGAGTGAATGGGATTTAGGACTAGAATTTTTTTCTATATGATCCTCAAAATAATATTGAGTTTGGGGAACTACACGTTCAGAATACCAAACTGCTTTCCTACCAGAATATGTTAAATGGTGTTATTTCTGAAACTCTTTCAAAAAACAAAGTAATTTAAGCTTACAGTTTACATCTTGATGCCTCCCCACAAAATGCATGATCAAAGCAAAGAGCATCACAAATAGTGCATAGTGTGCCAGCCTATTTACCCATGAAAATATACAAATTATATGGATAAGATATACCACAAGATATATAAAGAGTAAGATATATTGACTCAGGCCCAATCTCATCTAAGAGCAAATTCTCTAATGAGAAAAATGGAATATGATGAGAAGCCTCTGTGTGTTTAAAAAAGGAATGTCCTTTCTTCCACTCTAGAATAAATCCCAAGAAAATCTAGAACTATGTATTTCAGGATGATAAATAATGTTCCTCACAAAGCTTTTGTGCTACTTTTACCCCTCACATTGGTATTCTCTCCAAAAATTAGAGGAGTTTCTTGAAAAAATACTCTAGATTTCTGTGAATAATCTTATTAGAGTAAAATCTGCTGCTAATCCTGTAATTTTATGTCACTTTATTTGCTTCATAAACTTGCTATAAAATCCCTTTAAAAATTCCTCCTTTCTAAGAAAATAAAATCTAGGCGGAGCCAAAATGGTGGAGTGAAAACATGACTCTGTGTCCTCCTCTGACATTCTCTCAAATCAACAATGAAATAAGCTTCTGAACTGATCTTTAAGTCAATGAATCCAGAAATATTTGGACACTGCTTGTAGTTACCTCTGAAGAACTTCATATCAGGACTGTTTCACTGGGGCAGAGGGGTAAACAGTTTGCTCGGTGCAGTCCGGAACTGAAGGTGGAATTCAGCTCAGTGTGTCAGAAACTCCAAACTCCAAACACCTGGGGTGTATCTGAAGCACTTGATATGTTCTACCCTGATTGAGGACCGGTATTCTGGCAGATTTGCCTTTTTTAAGGAGTAAATCGGGCAAAGTCCTAGCCCCATCAGGCAAAGTCCAAGCCCCACCTGCCCAGCACCTTAAGTTAATTAGCAGAATTACCCCAGGGCAAACTACTGCAGCTGCCGCTTCATTAGCCCTAAGCAGACCCCCACACTGTCTAAAAAAATGAAGAAGCAGAAGAGAGCTCTCACCACAGACAGCTTCTATAGAGAGAAAGAAGGGCAGACCCCAGATCCTGAGGTTCCTGTGGACAAAACAACACCAGAGGAAGCCATCAAGGACCATCACTGGTCCCCTTTTCAAAAGGCCTTTCTCGAAGATTGCATAAAGAATCTCAAAAGAGACAGGAAGATAAATAGGAAAATAAACTGAGATCAGCACAAGAAGGATAGAATGTCTTGCAAGAAGGATATAATGCCCTGCAAAAGAGATATGAAAAAGACACCAATTTATTGAAAGACAAAATTGGTGAATTGGAAATAGACAATAATGCACTGAAAAATAACATGAGTGAAGTAGAAAAAGAATGCAATGAACAAAAAAATTCAATTGGCCAGTTACAAAAAGAGCTAAAAAAGGTAACTGAAGAAAACAACAATTTGAAAATAAGAATTGAACAAATGCAAGTGAATGACTCAATAAGACTTCAAGAATCAGTCAAACAAAAACAAAAAAAATGAAAAATTAGAAGAAAATATGAAATATCTTGTAGGAAAAACAACTGACTTGGAAAATAGACCTAGCAGAGACAATCTAAAGATTATTTGAGTTCCTGAAAGCCATGATGAAAAAAAGAATCTAAACACTATCTTCCAGGAAATCCTGAAAGAAAACTGCCCTGAGGTTGTAGAATCAGAAGGCAAAATCACTATTGAAAAAATTCACCTATCACCTACTGAAAAAGACCACAAAATTAAAACCCCAAGAAATATCATGGCTAAATTTCAGTACTATCGCATGAAGGAAAAGATTTTGCTGGCAGCTAGAAAGAAACAATTTAAATACCAAGGATCTATAATTAGAATCACACATGATCTGTCAGCCTCCACAATGAAGGATCGAAGGGCCTGGAACCAGATATTCCAAAAGGCAAAGGAACTTGGATTACAGCCAAGAATAACCTATCCAGCTAGAATGAGCATTATCCTCCAGGGAAGAAGATAGTCATTCAATGATAGAGGTGAATTTCACCTATTTCTAATGAAAAGACCAGATATGAACAAAAAATTTGACTCCAAACACACAACTCAAGAGAAGCATAAAAAGGTAAAAAGGAAAGGACTCTTGAGAACTTTATTTCTACTATGGGGATACTTAAAGATTGGGGGTGTAATTTGATGTTACTTTGATAATAAGAAAAAGAAAACCAGAGGGGGAAAGGCTATCATACTGGGGGAAATAGGTAAAAGGTGGTAAAATAAAGTTAAAAATTAAAAAGGAGGTAAGATAAGGTAAAATGTCATGAAGAGGCAAAGAAAACCTAATATAATTGAGAGAAAGATGGGAGGGAGATGAGCATTGTGTAAATCTTACTCTCATCACACTGGCCTTTAAAATTTTATATCAGACACATTTGGTTTCACAGAGAAACTTGTCCTTCCTTATAAGGAAGTGGGAGGGAAAGGAGGAAAAGAAAAAGGATAGACTAGTAGAAGGGAAATTAGAAGAATCAGGGGAAAGGAGTTAAAAAGGGGACGGACTCTAAAGGGGGAAGGATTATTTTTGGTAGGGCGTCATCAAAAACAAAATACTGAGGAGGGGGGAAGGGAGAAAGGGGAAAGGAAAGGGGAAAGGAAAGGGAAACACATAACTTGTGTAAATAAGATGGCAGGAAATAAATAATTAGTTATTCTAACTGTGAATGTGAATGGGATGAACTTTCCCATAAAACAGAAGTGGATAGCAGACTGGATTAAAAACCAGAATCCAACAATATATTGTCTACAAGAAATACATCTAAAGCATAGTGACACATACCAGGTGAAGGTAAAAGGCTGGAGCAGAACCTATTATGCTTCAGGTGAACAAAAAAAGCAGGGGTAGCAATCCTGATATCAGATCAGCTAAAAGCAAAGATAGATCTAATCAAAAGAGATAAGGAAGGAAACTATATTTTATTAAAGGGTACCATAAATAATGTAGCAATATCAATACTAAATATATATGCACCAAGTGCAATAGCATCCAAAATCCTAGGGGAGAAATTAAGAGAGAATGAAGAAGAAATAGACAGCTAAACTATACTAGTGGGGGATCTCAACCTTACTCTCTCAGAATTAGATAAATCAAACCATAAAATAAATAAGAAAGAAACTGGGGAGGTAAACCAATTGTTACAAAAGTTAAGTATGATAGATCTTTGGAGAAAATTGGAGACAGTAGCTAGTTAATTTTTTTTCTCAGGGTTTCATGGAACTTATACAAAAATTGACCATGTATTCGGGCATAAAAAGCTCAAAATCAAATGCAGAAAGGCAGAAATACTAAATGCATCTTTTTCAGATCATGATGCAGTAAAAATCACATGCAATATAAGGCCAGGAGAAAATAGACCAAAAGTTAATTGGAAATTAAATAATCTAATCCTGAAGAATAAATCGGTGAAAGAACAAATCATAGACACAATCAATAATTTCATCCAGGAGAATGGCAATAATGAGACAACATACAAAAATTTGTGGGATAGGGCCAAAGAAGTTATAAGGGGCAATTTTATATCTCTAGATGCTTACTTGCATAAAATAGAGAAAGAAAAGATCAATGAATTGGGCTTATTATTT
>JAJPUD010032204.1:0-12066 GCA_023553655.1 Myrmecobius fasciatus | reverse complement strand
CTGTAACCCAGCAGTTCTGCTACTAGGGTTATACACCAACGAGATCAAAGATAAAAGGAAAAAGACACATATGGACAAAAATATTTCTCTCAGCTCTGTTTGTGGGGGCAAAGAATTGAAAACTGAGAGAACGCTCGTCAACTGGGGGACGGCTGACCAAATTACGGTATGGGACCGTGAAGAAATACAGTACTGTAGGGAATGATGAAGGGGATGGTTTCAGAGACTTCTGGGAAGACACATATGAACTGATTCAGAGGGATCGGAGGAGAGCCAAAACATCATAGATGATAATAACATTGTAAAGGTAAGCTACTTTGAATGATTTAAGAATTCTGATCAATGCAATGACCAACCACGATCCCAGAGGTGTGACGAGGAAGCCTGTTCTCCATCTCCTGACAGATTGAGACATGTTTTTTTTTTTTTTTTAAATATGGCCAATGGAGAAATTTGTTTTCCTTGATAATACATATTTGTAATTGGGGGAGGGGATTCTTTCTTTATCAACAGGGGAGGTGAGAATTGCAAATGGCAGATTTTTATCAACTGATTAAAAAAAATAAAAATTTAGTTAAAAAATTCAAAAGCCCTGTTCTAGGATTTAACTTCCAGAAATGAACATTTCAGATCCAGTGGAGGAAGTGGAAGACCTTATGACTTATTATCACCTTACCAGAAGCCAGATGGAATCCTTGCTTCTGGGCTCCTTCTGCAAATATCTTACCTTAGGGCTTTCTTTTCCTCTTCTTTGTGGCGCTCCTGGAGGAGCAGCAGGTTTTCTATGGTGACAAAGAGAGGTTCATGGGAGGCTAAGGCCACATTCAAAAAGGCACCTGCGTGATCCAGCTCACCCTCAACAGAGCTTCCATAGGATGAAACTAGCTCCCCTACAGGGCAGATGTTCTCCAGTAAAGGAGACTTACCCTGTTTAAGGTGTAAGGTTTCCTCCAACTGAATTGTTTCCAGGTTCACTGCAAGAAGGTAGAAATTTGACTGAGTGAGCTTTCTCACCTCCATTTTATACAGCCTACTTTCAATGAGGTGACAGTGAGCCCTTCCATTTATAGATTGGGAAAGTAAGAACCAGAAAAGGAAAAAGGAGTAGTTGCCGGAGGTAGTCAATAAAACATCTACTAAGTATCGACCATGTGTCAGGCACTGTGCTGTGTAAAGAGGAGTTCTAGTTTACAACTCTATCATGTTCTTGCTATGTTATCTTAAGTAGGTCCCAAACCTTCCCTGGATTCCGGTTTCCCCCCATTAATTAAAAAATCAAAAATCAAAGGGTAGACGAGATGATCTCCAAAGGCACTTTTAGCTCTGACGTTCTGAGTCTGTGAACCAAAAAAGGGCAATGAATGGGGATTATGACACTTAGGGGGCTTTATTTCTTCAGTTCTTGTTCCAAGCTAGATCTTATATTTAGAGGGTGCTTTATCAGTCACAGGGTTGGACTGAATGGTTTCAATTACCTTTCCAACTTCACTAGTCTGATGCTATTATGGTCATCTGTGTTCTACCTTTCCTCAATACTATGTCAAATGATTCATTTAATCCCTATTTTATTCCAATCAGTATCGTTCAGTTCAGTGGGCTTCCGTAGGGCAGTGATTATTTCTGTCTTACTTGTCTATTTCCAGACATGTAGTCAGTTAATATTAGTACATATTTTACATACCCCATATTTAGGGTTTAAGGTAAGGTTACACAGAAAGCTAACTAGAGGACCTCTACCTTGTACTGCCTGATGAGGAAGTGACCAAGCCCAGCATGGCAGAGATGTCCTAACAATATGGAAAGAAGCTCAGCTTTCTTTAGTCCCTCTGTCCTTCACCATCCTTCTCTACTGCCCGATGTGGGGAAACAGTTTTGGGGCACTTAGGAAATGGGTGGGTGACTAAATCTTGTACAGAAAAGGTATAAAACTACTATTTGCTGAGCTCAATTCCTTGAAGTATGAAATTCTCAGTGTCTCACTGGCTCCTGCAAACAAAAAGGGAGACAGGCGTGCGTGGAGAGCAACACAACAGGGGCCGGGACAATCCCGGGACCCAAGAAGCAATTAGTGAGCTCCATTAGGATGACTTACATTTTTCTAATTCTTCCTTCAAGGCTTCCATTTCATTTAGGCTTCTACGAAGCTCCTCAGTTGTAAATTTTTGAGCTAGAAAAAACAGAACCAGAACCAGATCATTATACACAGCAACAACAATATTACATGATGATCAATTCTGATGGACATGGCTCTCTGCAACAAAGAATTGTCTCAAACCAGTTCCAATTGTTAAGTGAAGAAAACCATATACACCCAGAGAGAGGGATGTGAAATGTGGACCACAACCTAACATTTCCATGCTCTCTATTGATGTTTGCTTGCATTGGGTTTCCTTTCTCTGATTTTTCTTTCTTGTAGATACGATTTTTCTTGCACAACAATGATAAGTGTGGAAATATGTATGCATATATTCGACTTGTCAAGTATTTTAACATAATTAACATGTAGTGGACTTCCTGCCATCTAGGGGAGGGGAGGGGATGGGGGGGGGATTTGTAATGGAAAGCTTTATAAAGATCAATGCTGGGGAACTACCCATACATATGCTATGCAAATTTTAAAAAAAAGAAAAGAAAAGAAAAAACAGAGCAAAGAAGAGATTTATGAGTGGAGCTCTTAGTCTAGACTGTCCTCAAATGGTTGAGGGAATGCTAAGACCACTAATTTTCCAGAGGAGATGATCAATGCTCAATAAGGGACAGGAACTTTCTTAAGATCACCCAGCAAAAGAGTATTATAGGAGCTAAGGTTAAGAAATGTTTTCCTGAATGAGGATCTAGTGCCTTCTCTTCTGGTCTCTTTGCCCATCTTTTAAAGGCCAGCTCCAGTGTCACCTCCCCTGGGACATTTTCCTTAGATGTCCTACACAACCAGATTTCATCCTCCTCTGATAGAAGAGAGAGGAAGGAGGATGGAAAGAATATTAAGACAGAGGGCCACACTTCTAGAGGGAACTGACAGTTCTACTTGGCATCCTGAGCTCCCCCAAAGGCTTAAATTTGGGCCTTCCTCTTGCCCCAGCTCACCTTGTTGCAGCTGGTTAATAATGCCGATCATGTCTTCAATTTTGAAATTACAATTGTATCCTGTGGGAAAAGAGAAAAGTTAAGTCTTTGGGTTATTAAGAAAAAACATGTACATAGTGCCTTAGGGCCTGTACATGCTAACCCCAATGGATCTTCGCAACAACCCTAAGAAATAGGTGCTATTATTATAAGCCCCATTTTGCAGAAAGTGACTTGGCAAAGGTTAAGGGGAAGTAAGTGTCTAAGGCTGGATGTGAACTCGGGAAGATCAATTTTTCCCACGATACCATTAAAAAATCAAACAAATCCCCTGTTGTGCACAGGATTTGGAGTCCGAAGAGCTGGACTCAAATGCTAGTTCCTGGAAGCTGTCCCCAAAGGAGAGGGAAGAGATGAGGTTCATGGAAAGGTCTCTTACAAACCCCCCCCCCCGCCATTTTCTCTTTTTGTTTCAAGTAAGATGCTTTTGCTGATTCCATGCACTTTGCTCCATAGCAACAGAGAGATGTTCGGGAGGGTCCACGAGCAGCTAGTACACAAGCAAACAAGTTCTGAATCTGGGCTCTGTGAACTTGCTGTCTTTTCAGGGTTTTGGTAACTGTATTTCAGTCTAATTAGTTCTCTTTTGTCATTCTATATATTTGATTTTATGCATTTAGAAACCTTCTGAGAAGGGGGTTTTCACCCTGAGAAGGGTGAAACCTGGTTCAGAGGTTTTACCAGACTGCCAAAGGAGTCTGTGATACACAAAAAGGCAAAGATCCATGGACTCCAGGGCTATAAGATCTTGATTGCTAGTTGTTCAGTTTTTTTTTTCAATTGTGTCCCGCTCTTTGTGACCCCATTGGGGTTTTCTTGGCAGGAATGTAGAAGAGTTAGCCATTTCCTTCTTCAGGTTATTTTACAGACTAGGAAACTGAGGCAAATGGTGAAGTGACTTGCCCAGGATCACAGACCTAGGAAGTATCTGAGGGCGGACTGGAACTTTGCTCTTCCAGGCTCTAAGTGCTCTATTCAGTATTCTACCTAGCAGCCCATTCCTTGTAACCATCCACAAATCACCACAGGCCTATTTGTTTCCTTCCCTGTAAATAAATATGACCAAAATGAAGACCACTATCGGACCCTCGTCTCCATTCCAGGAAGACCTCCTTAAGTGTTTTAAGGTCACTCACAAGCCAGCACTAATTCCTCAGGGGCTTGGGTTGACTTTTTTTCTGCCTCAGTGTTCCTACCTATTAAAAAGTTGGCTTTTGGGATCTCTCTAACATCTCACTTGTCTCCTGAGGAACCTGTGTGTTGGTCAAGAAGCAACAGCTGGAACCAAACATGGACCACCTGATTGGCTGAAGATTGGAAAAGGAGTGTGACAGGACTGTATATTGTCACTTTATTAATTTAACTTCTATGCAGAGTACACCATAAGAAATGGCAAGGCTGGATGAATCCAAAGCCAGAATTAAGGTTGCCGAAAGAAATATCAACCATCTCAAGTTACAGATGACACCATGCTGATGGCAAAAAGTGAAAAAGAATTAGGAAGACTCTTGTTGACGGTGAAAAAAAGGAGAGTGTAAAAGTTGGCTTCAAACTTAATAGAAACATAATAAGCACTAAGATTAGAGCATCTAAGTCCATCATCTCCTAATGAATAGAGGGAGAAGAAACAGAAGCAGTGTCCCATCTTATATTCTTGGACTCAATGATCACTGTGAATGGTAACTCCAACAATGAAATGAAAAGATGTCTGCTCCTTGGAAGAAAAGCTCTGGCAAATCTGCGCAGACTAAAAGCAGAGACATCACCTTGCCAACAAAGGTCGGTACAGTCAAAACCATGGTTTTTCCAGTAGTGATGTATGTCTGTGAGAGCTGAACTAGAAGGAAAGCTGAGCGCCATAGAATCGATGTTTCTGAATTATGACGCTGGAGAAGACTTTGGACAACAAGAAGATCAAATCAGTCAGTACTTGGAGAAATGAATTCAGAGTATGCACTGGAAGCGGAAACGGAAATATTTTGGCCACACAGTGAGAAGATGGGACTCAGTGGGGAAAGCTGCAGATTGAAGGCAAAAGAAGGATGTGGAGCAGTTAGATGGTGCAGTGGATAGAATACCAGTCCTGAAGTCTGGAGGACCCGAGTTCAAATCTGCCCTCAGATACTTAACACTTCCTAGTTGTGTGACCCTAGGCAAGTCACTTAACCCCAATTGCCTCAGCCAAAAAATAAATAAATAAATATTTTTTTTTTTTAAAAAAAGAGAATGATGTGGCAGAGATGGATAGAGTGTCATGGAAGCAACTAACATGAGCCTGGCCAGACTTTGGGAGATAGCAGAGGATAAAGAGGCCATAGATAAGGTCGCTCAAAATTATAAACAACTGAACAACATCAACAAACAACTTTCCAGTTCTGAAATCCTAAGAAATTGTACCTGCCTGATCTGATAATAGCTCACATTTTTAATGGATTTTTTTAAAATTTTATTTGCATAACATATGTGTGGGTAATTCTTCAACAATAACCCTTACATAGCTTTCTGTTACAAATTTTTCCCCCCAATTCCCCACCCCTCCCCTAGATGGCAGGATATCCACTACATGTTAATTATGTTAAAATATTGGCAAATCGAATATAGGTATACATATTTCCAAACTTATCATTGTTGTGCAAGAAAAATCTTGTCTACACAAACACTATATCAGATAAAGGAAACACAATGTAAGCAAACATCAATCAAGGAGTGTGAGAATGTTATGTTGTGGTCCACATTTCACATCCCTCTCTCTGGGTGTACATGGCTTTCTTCAGTGAACAATTGGAGGTGGTTTGAAACATTTCATTGTTGAAGAGAGCCATGTCCATCAGAATTGATCGTCATATAGTGTTGTTGTTGCCGTGTATAATGATCTCCCGGTTCTGCTCATTTCACTCAGCAACAGTTCATGTAAGTCTCTCCAAGCCTCTCTGAAATCATCTTGCTGGTCATTTCTTACAGAACAATAATATTCCATAATATTCATATACCATAATTTATTCAGCCATTCTCCAATTGAAGGGCATCGATAATAGCTCACATTTTGATAGCGCCATAAGGTCTGTAAAGAGTTTTACATATATTATCTCATTTTATTCTCATAACCCCATGAAGCAGGTGCTATAATTATTCCCTTTTTATAGGCAAGAAAAGTAAGAGTCAGAGAAGTTAAATGACTCTCCCCTAGTGTCTGAGGTAAGATTAGAACTCAGTCACTCACTTCCCCAAGCCCAGAAATCTCTACTTCCATCATGCTGCCTCTGCTATGGAAAGGGAGTCACAGCCTCACTTCCAGCTTGGCTGAGGTGCTCCACCACTTCCACTGCTCTTTGGCAATGCTTTCTCTTTCACACCCTTCAGCTCTGTGGTTCCTTTTGACTTGGAATCCCATTTGAGACGAACCTTTTGATTGTCATTCAGGGGCTCTCACGGATTTTCCCTTTCTAGAAAGGTCCGAGCTGCTCAAAGGAAGAGTGCTTGCCAATGATCTAGTCAAGGAGGTGCAGAGAGGGGTCACTCAGGGTCAGCAACCTGTGACAAAGCTACAAAATGAGTACGAGAACACACTACCTTCCTCCATCCTGTTGAATAGTCAGAGCAGGTCTGCTATCACCAAATTTGTGAATTCCTAAGGAATAAACAAAATATAGTTAAGGAAAAGTAAGGCTCAAATCTCACTTCATATTTAGAAAAAGGGCTGCCAGGAAACTGCAGAATTTAAATCTGGGGCATAGATTGGTTTGTTTCTTTTGTAAAGGGTTTTCTTAACTACTTCATCCCTTTCTGGGGGCCCAGAGATCTGGAGAAAGTAGTTTCTTTCCAGAGTGGTTCTGAACCTGGTCACTATTTTCCTGATCTTGATCGCTTCTTTCAGAGAAATGAAATGGGGAGCAAGAGAAATCCCGATGAAGGGAGGTACCCAGCCAGGACAGGGAAGGGATGAAGGCTAGGCAGTTACTCAAGCCCATGGATGCTTGTGGAAGACCACAAGAAATGTAACGGAGGCTCCTAGTGAGGAACGATTAAACCAGGAAGCAATAATGAGGAGGGGCCGCCTTTCAGGGACCACTGAGCAGCATTTAAAAAACATTAGAGATTGGGCCTCCTCACACCTGCTTTGTGCAGCTGCCTCTCCTCCTGGCCTGCTCTGTGGCGCCTCCCCTGTTCCCGGCTGCCTCCCCTCGAGGTCTGCTCCGAGTGCCTCCCCTCGAGGTCTGCTCCGAGTGCCTCCCCTGGTGCCACCCCTCGAGGTCTGCTCGGGCCAAACCCTAAATGTGCCGCTTCCCCCCGGGGCTTGCTCCGGGCTGCCTCCCCTATTCCCTGCCGCTTCCCCTCAAGGTCTGCTCCAGACCGCCCTTCCCCCCCCCAGGCTCCCGAGCTCCCTAGGTACGGCCCTTTGGGGTGCGGGAGGGCCGGTGGGTGGCATCCCGAAGCTGTAAAGTGTGGGGCGCTGCCCCTGGCCGAAGCTCCCGGAGAGGAAAGCATTTGGAGGTTCCCCGAACCCCGTTCCTACCTTAGCGGAGGCCCGACTCAGCTGCCTCGCGCAGCCTTCTGCCCGCCATTCCAGGTCACAAGGCTTGTGAGCAGCTCCCTTTCCCGCTCTTTTTCCTGCCAAGAGCGCATGTGCAGTCAAGAGGTCCTACTGCGCCTGGTTCGGTACTGCGCCTGGGTCGGTACTGCGCCTGGGTCGGTGCTGCGCCCTGGAGGGAAGATGGTGCCCCTTCGGCCCAGGAAAGAAGTCCTAAGAGACCAGCCAGGGATGCGCATGCGTGCCCCGCCCCTTTCTCCCTGTTCTTCTCTGTACCCCCTCTCTCACTCCTTCCCTCCTCAGCCCTCTCTGCCCCCCCCAAATCTCCATATTCAAACTTTTCTGCTCAAAGAAGGGATCAAGCTGCCCCCCCCACTAGATGGCGGCGCTGCATTGGAAAGGCCCAGAGGAGAGTGGGGGGGGGGCCCTCCTGATCATTGAGGCGGCGAAGACCGGAGGGTGAGTGGAAAATTCTGGCCGTGGGGGTGTGGAAGCAGCAGGCAGTTAGGTGGCACAGGGGGGGGACAGCCAAGGGCCGGATTCCCATCCGGCCTCAGATACTTCCTGGCTTAGTCGAGGCCTTAATGTCTGCCTCAGTTTCCTCAACCATAAAAGGGGAATCCTAATAGGATATACCTCCCAGGGTTGTGGTGGGGATCCAATGAGAAACGTGCAATATAGATGCAATTTCATTAGTGTTTGAGGGGCTATAACAGACTTTCTCTCGTATGAGGGTGGGGTAGAAGGTGGCAAAATGGATAGAACGCCACCCCTAGTCAGGAAGACCCGAGTCCCCCACCCTGCCCTCAGACATTTCCTAGCTGGGTGACTCTGGACAGGTCCCTTAGCCCTGCTTGCCTCAGTTTCCTCATCTGTCAAATGAGCTGGACAAGGAAATGAGTGAGGATCATTGCCAAGAAAGGCCCGAAATGGGGTCACGGTGAGTTGGACAAACAAGGACAAGGGCGGGAGTTGAGAAAGGAGGGTGTGAATCTGGACCTGACCTTGTTGATGAAGAATATTTGCAAAAGCAAGGAGGGGGTGAGAACAGTTCTAGGTAATGGCCAGGAAGATCCGGATTAGCTCATCAATTTAAATTGATCAGGAGGAAAGGTGCTAGAGAGCTCAAGCTGGGAAATGGCCATGGGTATTCTGCCTCCCCAGACTTGACCAGGGAGGTCACAGCGGGCAGCCAGAAGCTGGAGTCACAAAGGTTTCAGATGTTCGTTGTGGAGCAGAGCGGACTAGGTGGGCAGAGCTGACCTGGGGCGTGGAGTGGAGAAGGCTTCCGAATTGAGGGTGAGTGAAGATTGTTGGGGATGGAGAAGGGGAGTTTGTGACTGGGAGTTCCGAACTATTGGGATAGAGAGAGCATGAGGTGGAGGAGAAGCTACCTCCTGAGAAAGGAGTTCAGATTATCTGGAACCGGAGAGATATTCAGGATGCGGGTTCGGGTCTTCCCTCCCACCTCCCAAGGGGCAGGAGCAGTCCAGGTATGACCCGGGTGGCGCTGCCAAATGCGTCTGCTCCAGAAACGGCCCCTAGAGCAGTGGAGAAAGCGCTGGGTGCAAAGGTGGCCCTTCGGGAAGGCCTTGGAGAAGAGTCTGAAGGCAGGACTCCCTGAGAAAACCCAGCAAGGGTGGGGGGTGAGGGGTGAATGAACTCAAGAGTGTTAATATACATCAGGGCTGGGGAACTAAAATCATTGAGTCTGGCCCTGCCAAGGCAACAGTGGGCGGCAGCCACCTGGGACTGCATGAACTCGTTTTGGGGGTGGCTTTGTGTGGCTCCCAAGTGATGTTATAAATATCCCCAAGGCTCTGGGCAGGAAAAAGCTGCCCCACTCGGGTGGAGGTGGTGTTGAACAGCCCACTGACTTCCTGAAATAGGGCTCCACTTGCTGAACTGCTCAGTGAGCTACACTGGTATCTTTTATGGGCTCAGCCCGAACCCCGGCGTGTCCCCACGGGGCCTGAATAAGAAGGCCCGGGTTCACAGCCAGATGTTCTGACTGCAGATCCCGTACTTCCTGGGCCCCAAGCTGCCTGCCCTCCAACCCAAGGTTTGTCAAGGTCGTTAAGAGACCCGAGGGAATTGTGCCTGAATCTGGGGGACCGAAGAGTCTGACCGAGAGGGCCTTGGCTCAAGGCCTCTGCAGGAGGTCGCTTGGGTCCGTGGCAGCTAAGCTTAGCACCCAATCCAGCTGCTTTGTATTTCCTTTCCTTTGTCGGATTGCGCGTCCCAAGTCTGGCGTCCCCCGGGGTCCATCGAAGTGCCATGGCTAGCGTCAGTCCTTGCCTGCTAAAATGGGGGACGAGAAAGGGGAGGCCTGGAAGTGGCTGGAGGCTGCCCTGAGCCTTCCCAGCAGGTGAAAGTTGCTGTGGTAGCTCTCGCTCCTCGGGCTGCTGTGGGGAGCAGGAAGAGACTGGGACAGAGTCAAGGAGAGGGGAGCTTTTTAAAAAATCTTTTATTTCTGCTCTCGTTTAAGTCAGAGCCTTAAGGTGGCGAAAGAGCGCCCCTGGTCAAAGGCCAGGCGGGTGGAGGGGGGGGCGAAAAGAGGGGGATGACAGCTTGGGCAAGGCCCAGTGAGGGGCCAGGAGGAGCTGTTCAGAACACGGAAGCCGTTTCTGGCTGAGCCCAAGGAGACGGAGACAGATGACGCCTCTCAGTGACTCACACAAACTGCAGCCTGGGACGGTCAAATGGAAGGGGGGGCCGACGGATGAGGCCTCCCCCCCTTCCCCGGGAAAGTCCGCCATAGCCGGACAAAAGGACTCTCCCAGCTACTCCCAGAGCCGGGACCTCAGAGCAAGCCACAAAAGGCTTGATCCTCTCACACAGATCTGCCCCACCTCACCTCCCCGACACACTTAAAGTCACCGACACGTGGGAAAAAACACCCCCCCCCACTGACTCTTGAGGGCATAAACAGAGACAGGCCCTCACAGCTTCCTGCTTGGCCTTTGGGGAGCAGCAGTAAGGGCTAAGCCTCCCTCCCCTAAACCCTGCTCAGGGAATAGGGCCCTTCTCAGGCTCGTGGTAGCTACTCCACCCCCTTCCCCACCAAGACAAGCCAGGGAAGGGATCAATCAAGCCACGGCCTTCTCATTCCCCGGGCCAGCAGACTAAGGTGCAAACAGGGGCATGGACTTTTAGCAGAATCTCAAAGACCGTTCTCCAGGGCAGAATCAGTCCTGTTGGGCCCGTGGCGGGCTGGGCCAGGGGCAGTTGAGTACTTTGGAGGGTAGCGGATGAAGAGTCGGTCCTCCTCCCTCTTCACCCAACGCAGAAGCTTAGTCACAGCATGGATGGCCCCCGATTTTGTCACCAACGGGTTAAAGCAGGCATAAAGTTCAAATTTGGGTGTCACCTGGGAGGAGAAATCAGGGATCAGAAGGGCACTCGCCAACTCCAGCGGTCCTGGCTGCCCTGCCTGGGCCCACAGAACCAAGGGCTGCAGCTAAAAGCTGCCCCTAGTTCCTGTCCCAAATGCAGACGCTTTGGAGCCGGGTGAGCCTTCACCCGGGCCCCCCGTTTCTTCCTCCATGAAATAAGGTTGGATTCAGGGAGCTCTCCGGTCCCTTCCAGCTCCAGATCGCTGCCGAGAAGCGGGACTCTTGTCTCTCTACAGAGGCTCACCTGACTCCACCAAGAGCTGCCCTGCCCCAGGATGCTGCCCTGCCCTTGGATGAGCTTCCAGCTCAGATGGCAGGGCAGCATCGGCCCCCTTTTCTGAGCAGCTCTTCCCACTGGCTCTAGCTAGGAAGTCTCGGCCAAGGCCCTGCCCCTCTATAACGCCCTCTGTTGAACAGAAAGTTTGGGGACTTTGGATTTTACTTTAAAACATGACTGGGAAGGTGAAGGGATGGCATTTTTATTGCTAAAGGCCCTTCCAGTTCTGAGCCCCCGCTAGTAGCCCGCTGGCTAACCCTCCCCTGTGCCTTGAGCAGCTTGGGGCTTGTAATAGTGTGGTGAACCTCCAGACCACCCTGGGAGGGCAGGCTCTCCACCCTGTCCATCCGCCTCGCTTCCCCTGGAGCGGTCCTTGAATCTGTGCAAGGAGCCTCGAATGCGTATCATCGGAGCTCGGCCTTGGCTAAATCTGAATGCCGCGAACCCCAGAAAATCCAAGAGCAGGGGAACCTTGTCCTTGCTAGGGTCCGTGTCTCGGTCCCCGGCTCACCCAAGCAAGCAGGGTCTCCTTCTCAGCCACGTGGTAGATGAGCCGCAGGGGCCTCGATGGAGAATGCAGACGCCCGTGCAGGTGATAGTAGAGGTCAAAGAGCCTCTGGCGTTCACGCTCACTGGCATACGGGCCCTCCATCTCTGGGCTGGTGGAGGATGGGGGTCAGAAGGATCCATCAGAAGGGATCCTTCTTCCCTTTTCCCCAGCTCCTCTTCCCTTCTCCACCCGC
>JAJPUD010032201.1:0-12068 GCA_023553655.1 Myrmecobius fasciatus | reverse complement strand
AAACCAGTTCCAATTGTTCACTGAAGAAAACCATATACATCCAGAGAGAGGAATATGAAATATGGACTACAATGTAACATTTTCATGATCTCTATTGACATTTGCTTGCATTGTGTTTCCTTTCTCTGATTTTCTTTTTTTTTCTTGTAGGTAGGATTTTTTTTTGCATATCTTGTCATGTATTTCAACATTATTAACATGTAGTGGACTTCCTGCCATCTAGGGAAGGGGAGGGGTGTGGGGGTAAAATTTGTAATGGAAAGCTTTGTAAAGATCAATACTGGGGAACTACCCATGCATATGTTATACAAATAAAAAGCTTTAATTAAAAAAAAAGATTGAAGCTTTTTAAGGACAAAAAAAAATAAAGTTGTATTTCCTTTCTTGGCTCCCCCCAAAAAAGTTTATGATAGAGAGTTATGATAGAATATTGAGCCTAGAGTTTAGAATACCTGAGTGCAATTCATCCTCAGAAATTTCCTTAGCTACATTGCCCTGGCCAAGTAATTTAATCACTGTTTCCCTTACTTTTTTCATCTGCAAAATGGGAATAATTATAGTACCTCCTTCCCAGAATTGTTGTGAGGATCAAATGAGTTAATTTTAAAACACAGCATAGTACATTGTAAGTAGTATATAAACAGAAGCTATTATTAGCTATTGCAGAAAAAAGTCTTAGACCAACTAATTTAATCAAAGTCACACGGCAGATGTCACATAATTCAGATATTCTTCCTTCTTTGTTTAATATTTTTTCCAACAAAAATGTAACCAAGATATGAACAGATTTTGCTAATCTTTTTTCTCAAGTATTAATGGATATTATTTCTCTTTCATGCAGTCTTTGAGAATAAATAAATTCATTGATGAAAAATACAATAATTCACAGAGAATAATTTTTTCTTTCAGACTTTTTCATAAAGGAAATGATAGTAAATACTGAAAGGGGGCATAAGCTAAATCTATTATGTGACATGTCCTTATTTCATCTTTGATGACAAGTTTTGATTGATGCTTCTAAGTGATTTGACTCTCTGCCTCCTCATTAGTGCTATTCATCAACACACCAAAATTATGAATTTGTGTGTATCTCCAACCTGTGACTTCCTTTGGACATAAGTAAAATAGGCATTTAGAAACATGTTCCTTTTAAACATCACATTTGCAGAGCAGTTTAGAATTCAAAAAAATTCCTTTCATACGGTATCACCTGTGATTTTCATCAGAATTCTATAAGTTATTGTAGGCAATGTAGGGATCATTATCTTCATTTTACAGATAAAGAAACTGAGGCAAAAGAGATTAAGCATTAAAAATGACTAAAGTCAAATAGCTAGTCACTAAACGAGCTAGACACAAGACCCAAAATCTTCTTAATTCCACTCAATTTTGCTATTACATCACATTGCTGTATTTGGTACTAGAATTGGCATTATCTTAGTTAAGTATATAACTATAAGGAAACTTTCCACTGCTCAGAGAAAACAGTAGAGAATTTAACTTACATCAGTGAGGTCACCCCCATTAAAGTGAATGCTATCAATAAATTAATATTTTTATTCTAGCCACAGTGAAAGAAAAATATTGAAGTCAAAGATTTTGTAAAAAGACTTTGAAGAGAATAATCCCTTGTGAGGTAGGAAATTGATATTAGAATACATCTAAACTTCCTTTCAAATCTAAGATTCTATGAAATAACTGTAGTACAATATAGGATTTGACAAGTACCATTAAAATGCTATAGACAAAATGTTATGGAACCTCAGGACAGGGTGAGTTCACTAACAGCTGAGTGAATTGAAGAAGACTTCTGGGAAGAGGTAAAGTTTGAAATAGGCCTTGATTTATGAGAGGATTTCAGCATCCAATGAAAGGGAGAGAGTATTTTGGGTCTAGGAAACAACAGAAAACTGATTCACAGAAGGCGGGAAGTTTGGGGTATTTATAAGAAATGGTAAGCCCATCATTTTAGTGATGGTAGGGAATAAAAGCAGTAATAATTCTAAAAATTAGTTTGAAGCCAAGTTGTGAAAGGCTTTGAACATTATTTAGCAGAAAATACCAAAAGTTTCTGAGCAAGGGAGTACCATTACCAAAGCATATTCTTGGAGTATCCCCTTTCATTTTTTCTCAGTGTAGTCATGTTTCCTAAGAATTGGTATCTATATTCCCAGTTAATCTAGTCCATCTTTGGTTACACACACACACACACACACACACACACACACACACATCCTGTGCCTGTTCAGAAGAAAGGTATAATCAAAGTCTACAAAGCAGTTCTCAGTTATTATCCAGAAGGTATAAGAAGGATAAATGAGAATCCAAGTCAGTGCTTTCAAGTCTTTGAGGAGTAATCCAGGATCAAAGTCCACAAACACAAAGGCCAGGTCTGACACACAGAGAGAATTTTAGGAGGATCAAGGTGGGTTCAATAGAGCTTAGACTGAAGTTAAAGCAGGAGTTGCTCACTCAAGGTTCTTAACTCCATTTTCAATTTTAACCAAAGTCTGCACCCCTTCCTAGGGACACAATAAGGTGACATAAAGCAGAATAAGAGCAAATTACTCTGCAATAAGAGTCAAAGAGTTTAAAAATACATCCCTTTCCATAAGGAGAGGATGACATTCTTTTTCACTGTTCCTCATAAGAAATTGGTTATATAAAAGAATTGAAAGTTTGCCATACAGCTGATTTAAAAATCTTGTTCATTCATCAGTTATTCATTTATTCATTTATGTAGTTAGCTAGTGATTGATTAATAGTGGTTATTATGCCATAAACAGCTAAGACTAGAAGAATAGATGAGTCCAGATTGTCTGCAAGATCAAAATGTAACTAGGTAGTATTACATGGGCTCCTGTTACAAGCATCACCAATAACAACAGTAACTGTCAATAGCCTTGTTGCTTTTGTTGTTCCCTAAACATTGGACAAATAACAAAAGCAAAAAGGGTTTATCCAGCTCAGATTCTATCCCCTTTACAAATAGCACATTAAACCTTTGGGTTTTGAAGGTAACATAATGAGAAGGGCCAGGTTCTAGAAACTGATGAAAAGTGTAATAGTTTCACAAATTGCAAAGGTTCTCATAATTTTGTCATCAGCATCAACTATAGGTTAGGCAAATTATTTTCTTTCAATCCCTTCACACCTAATTTCCATTGTCTATTTCTGAACTGAGTTTTAGTAATCTTAGCATAAATTTAGTGACTCTCATTCTCTCTCTCTTTCTCTGTCTGTCTCTCTGTCTTTGTCTCTCTCTGTCTCTCCCTTTCTCTCCATCTCTCTGTCTCTTTCTGTTTTTCTCTCTCTCCTTTGTTTCTCTTTCTCATCTTTGTTTTTTCTACCAGCTAATTACTTTGAAAAAAAGTACATAATATATCTTTGTGCAAAATTTGGTTCTTCTAATTGTGTCTTGTCTATTATGAAACGTCTTGTCCAGGTCTTCTGAACCTAGAACCTGATTGTTCTAACAAGTCAGAATTTTCCAAACTAAATGAAATTTTAAGTCTAAACTTATAATCCCAATTGGGCCAACAAAGTGAAGTTGACAAAAACTTGTAGGGGTCAAAAAAGTCACGATACTTTTATGAATCCCACGTTTACCTACCTAGAGGAAGGAAGGAAGGAGGAAAGGAAGGAAACAAGCAAAGAAGGAAGGAGTCTCATGAGTTCTAACTATGTGCCAAGTATTACTATGTACATTTATCCGTGTTTACTGGGTGCTAAAGGAGGAAGAGGCAGGAGGTGAGGTTCAAATTTAAAAAGCAAGATTGTTCTTGACCTGAAGGAACTCCTTCTCTAATTGGGAGAGATAATAAGTTTCTTTGCATTTTTAAATCAGCTTCAGGACATTTTGAATCACATAGAAATCCTAAGGGGACATCAGTGGGTCAGATGTTAAGACCCAGGGATTTGCAATGTATTTACAGAGCACAGAGACAGGGCAGATTTTGAGGCTTGGAGGCCCTTAGGATGCAGTTATAGGGAAGCAAAAAAGGCCTGGTGATCGTGTATCTCATTAGAAGGAATGGAGTCTGTGACTCTCATCTCATCCAAAATTTGTTAGCAGTGAAGCAACTTGATGGGCTTGGGCTAGGGGAGGTGTGAAGGAGGAAGGTCTATAATGAGAAGAAGATAGGTTCTGTGACAGCTAGGTTGAGGGGAGGAAAGAGGGCAAGGCGAGGCAATGATTCATTAATTCTTCTTGGGTCTCTGCCTTCCCTGGAGCCTTTCCCCACTTCCTAGCTCATCTTGTAGGATACATGTTTTTACAATCTATGAGCAAAACTTGTCTATGCATATAGCAATATCAATTTATCCTCATATCTTGCTTCTTTCCCCTGATAATGGACAGAGTAATTTCCCCATACTAGCATAACTGTGGGTGTGAGACTCTTGGATGCTGTTGCTGCTGCTCGATGAACAAACATGTATAAAAAATGTATTCCTAAAAACTGACCTTGCTCAGGGTCAAAACAATTATATCAGTCTCCTATACTCTCCTCAAAGAACCACGGTAGAATATAGATGCCAGAGGAAACAAGATAAAAACTGATTGATTCCATTTTATGTGTTTGCCAATTGGTTTAGCTCATTGTCTGCTCCATTGCTTCCTATGGGCCATTGTTGAGATTTTGCATACACCATGTTTGGAGAACAATACAAATTTAATGCTGCATGCTATCGAGAAACCTTGAAATCCTAAATAGGAACAATTAAATTGCTAACTGCTTTGTCAACCTGTTAGAAAAGAGCCAAAAGAAATATCTTGGAAGGGAAGAATTTATAGTTTCTTAGACCTGTGCATAGATATCTTTCCTTTCCCTAGGGGACCATGTGTTTATTTTGTCCTTCTGTTTTCCTAGGAGCAAAAGATTTTCCCATGGGAATAAAATAAAAAGAAATAAAATTATGTTATTTATTTTGATCTATGTATTTGTTAATCTTGCCCATATAACTACGTGCATGTCAGCATGCACACATTTATGTCTGTACATATTTGGATGTAAGTATATTGTATATCTCTGTGTTCCTGTTAAGCTGCCAACTTGTCTCCCATTTTCCTCTGTTTCTCTCTTTCCTACACTCTGTTGCTTTTAACTTCCCCAACTTTTATCTAATACTTCCTCAAGGTTTGTTTTGTTTTTGTAAGTCTGTCTTTAAAAAATACAAATTCTGACATGTCCAATCATGCTAAAGAGGTTATTAAACATGGATTTGACCACAAAAGGTATATCGGTTCCCATAAGATCAGTCTAACTAGCATTGGGATGGATTATTATTAGATTATTCATCACCAAAAGATTATTTTTTGCATTTTTATACCACAGATTTATTAAGATCATCTATATCTAGGGCATCTGGGTGGCAGAGTACATAGTGAATATTAAGGAGAAAACTGTGGACTTTAAACTTTGGTAATTTTTGTTGTAATTAGTCCTAGCTTTTGGTTATTTGATAGGGTGAAGCTAGGAATCTAATTACCATGATATCAACATCAATCATAAAGTAACAGTAAAAGAGACCAAGAGATGAAAGTGTTTAATCACACATGCCATGGGGGAATGGGAGCATGGAGAAATAATAGGTGGTAAAGTAATGAAACCAGTATTGTATTTCCCATATCCATTGAACTAATATATCTAAGGCAACAGCTTGGATATTATGCTACTTTTCAAAGAGAGATAGATGTACAAGTAACTATGTTAGTAAATGCCTATAAGATTTTATACTCCCATGAAGAGGCCTTCTGGGTCAGAAACTCTGACATTAATCTAGGGAGGATGCTCCAACTTCCTTGACTCTTAGTGGTAACCAAATTTGATCTCAGAAAGAGGAAGAAGAAAAAAAGTTATTTTGGTTCTCTCCTGGCGTTCCTTGACATTTTAGTGGGATGGCTCATTTTATTATCTCGTTAAACATGAATTTGGAGCTTGAGGGAAAGGAAATGTAAAAGCAAGAAAACTGTACTTCTGTAGGCAGATGGTGTAGAGGGGTTAGGAAGAGGGGGTAGGAGATGAATTCATGATGAAGTAAACTTCTTAATTGGAAACATACTCTAATGCTCATTTGGGCTGCAAAAATAAATATCACTCTTTCTGCATCTCTTCCTCAAACTATCATAAATAAAATAACTTATGAGTATCAGTAACCATGCTCCTCACCCAAACAAGACCAATGGATAGGCAGCATGTGATGAGTAAGGCAAAATAAGTTGGAGCAAACCTGAATAGATGGCCATATGTTATATCTCAGTTCTTGTTGGAATCTTTTTTTATTGTAAATTTTGAATTTGTGGTCGTCGAATGGGTTTTACTTGATGCCTCACACATTCTACTACCTCCTTTAGTGCCTTGGTACTGTGTATTTTTGTGCCTGGAATGCATTTTTTTCCTCACCTCTGCCTTAAAGAACTCTATTCTTTCTTTAAGAAAAATTTAAAAAGCCTTTGACCTTCATAACAAATAACTAATGATTGGAGAATTGCAAGTTTAGACAACTCTGAGGTACCACTTCACACCTGTCAGATTGATTAAGATGACAGGAAAAGATAATGATAAATGTTGGAGGGCATGTGGGAAAACTGGGACTCTGATACATTGTTGGTGGAGTTGTGAACTGATCCAATCATTCTGGAGAGTAATTTGGAACTATGCCTAAAGGGCTATCAAACTATAAGATGATTTAATAAAAGAAATTGATTTTTTAAAAATGGTCAGACAGTGCCTCAATTGGATCTGTATCCTAAAGAGATCATAAAAAGGGAAAAGAATCCACATATGAAAAAATGTTTGAAACAGCTCTTTTGGTAGTGGCAAGGAACTAGAAACTGAGTGGATGCCCATCATTTGAGGAATACCTGAATAAGTTAAAGTAAATGGATGCTATGGAATATTATTTTTCTATAGGAAATGATCAGCAGGCTAATTTCAGAAAGGCTTGGACAGATGTACATGAACTGATGTTAAGTGAAGTAAGTGTAACCAGAAGAACAGTGTACACAGCAACAAAATTATGTGATAATCAGCTGTGATGGACTTAACTTTTTTCAACAATGAGATGATATATGCCAATTCCAATAAACAAGTGATGGAAAGGGCCAATAAACAAGTGATGGAGAAGGCGATCTGCACCCAGAGAGAGAATTATGGGGGATTGAATGTAGATCACAACATAGTATTATCATCCTTTTTATTGTTGTTAGTTTGCTTTTTTCCCCTTGTTTTCCCCCTTTTTATCTGATTTTCCTTGTGCAGCATGATAAATGTGAAAATATGTTTGGAATAATTGCACAAATTTACCTATATTGCATTATTTGCTGTCTATGGGGGGGAAGAAAAATTTGGAACACAAGGTTTTGCAAGGGTGAATGTTGAAAAATAATTTTTCAGATTGGGACAATGCACCCTCCACCCTGGAAACAAAAATTAAAAGAATTAAAGAATTGATTAAAACAGAATTAATAAAGAATTAAAAAACTGAGTAATAGGCTAGAAAAATGAGCAGACAATAGAAAAAGATTCTGACCATAGAAAGTTATTTATGGTGACAAGGAAGATCAAAATACATCTTCAGAAGAAAATAACAAGAAAAAATTCTACATCTAACACTCCAAGAAAAGTAAGAATTGGGTTTGTCCATGGAAGAGCTCAAAAGGGATTTTGAAAATCAAGTAAGAGGAATAGAAGAAAAATTAGAATTCCTTGATACTACCTTCTGTCTGACCATTTCTTATCAGTTTCTTTTATTGAATCATCTTATAAGATTATGCCATGCCCACTAACCATTGATGTCCTCCATAGCATTATCTTGCATCCTTCTCCTCCTCTCTTCTTCTTCTTCTTCTTCTTCTTCTTCTTCTTCTTCTTCTTCTTCTTCTTCTTCTTCTGCTGCTGCTGCTGCTGCTGCTGCTGCTGCTGCTGCTGCTGCTACTGCTGCTGCTTGTTCTGCTTCTGCTTCTTTCTCTATCCCCCTTTCTCTCTCTCTCTTTCTCTCTCTGTTTCTGTCTCTCTGTCTCTGTCTCTCTCTGTCTCTCTCTGTATATATATATATATATATACATGTATACATATGTATATATATATAATCTTACTTAGTATCTCATCAGCTCCTATGGATTCAGTTATAATCTTTATGCAGATGATTCTCAGATCTATTTACTGATTTATAACCTGTCCCCATATTACTATTTTTCTATATCCAACTGCTTATCACAAATGCCTCATAAAAATCTTAAACTCAACATGTGCTGAACTGAATTGTTTTTTTTTCCTAAAACCTCTCCATGTCCAAACTTGCCTATTGATGTTGACACTATCTTTCCAGCCATGCAGGCTCTCAATTTATGTGTTCTCAAATCCTCACTGTTAGTCACCCTTAAATATACAATTTTTGACAAGTCCTATTGTTTTCACATTCAAAATTCCTCTTCAATTTCTATCTTTTCCCATCTCCTTGAATATTCTTACTGCCTTGGTGCAGACATCATGACCACATTCCTGGCCTTTTGCAATAGTGTTCTGTTTTGTTTGCTTCAAACCAAACCCACCTAAAATTATATTCTCATTTCACCCAAAATTATATTCCTTAGGACAGAACATCTACATGTAAGACTATAATTCCCTGCTAGGACAGATTGATAAGGAGGAGATGGAGAGGAGGAAAATGAGGACACAAGGATAAGAAGGAAGAAGAAGAGAAAATGAAGAAATAATAGCAGTATTTCCCAACTTAAACTGGCCCATTGTATCCCCAGGGATGAGCTACTACATCTAGGAAATTAATGCTTATCCTTCATCCTCAAAGAGTACCAATGACATCAGGAAAGTGATGTCTTGACTTGCAAGTAAATTATATTTAGTTGAGGCACAGTTGCACAAAGTCACCAGCCTCACCTCCTCCAGGGTCTTCTAAGTTCAAAGGCAAGACACAATTCAAGAGGGCTGGTTATGGCTTAAAAGGTTTAGAATGGAGAACACTAGTAGTTGAGAGATCAGGAAACGTTTCATGTATTAGATCAGATCAAGCAAATAATTTTTTAAAGATCTCATTATATGACAAACATTATGTTAACAGCTCAGGATAAAGAAGAAAAGCAAAATTTGTTCATGCCCTTAAGGAACTCACTAATGATGGAAACAATATGAAAACAGTAATGCAAATAAAAGATATGGACAGGGTAAATTTTAGAAAGTTTTAAATTGAAGGTATTACCTGGTAGAGTGTAAGGTAGGGAAAAGATTCTTTCAGAAGGTAGAATTTGACATGAGTCTTAAGGAATTTTGGGATTGCAGTAGGCAAAATTGAAGAGGCAAAGAAAGAACATACCAGGCATTGAGTCAACCAATGAAAAGGCATAAAATTAGAGATGAAATGTATTGTGTAAGGACTAAGAAGGAAGGCATTGTCATTGTTTAATTAAATACTTGGAGGGAAGTAAAATATAAGGAGACTGTGGACATATGAAGGGGCTAAGTTATGAATACCTTTAAATGCCAAAGTGAGAATTATATATTTGACACAGAAAATAATAGGAAGTCACTGTTGTTTGTTGAATAGGAAAGTGGTATAGTTAGCTTTATGCAGTAAGAAGAACAAATTTTCAGTATAAAACCATATTCAATTAACATTTCTAAAAATGGATTTAAGTCCTATATTGTTGAGACAAAAGATGCCCCAAAAATATTAGGGTCCCCTAATCAGGGGGATCCGGGTTTGATGAAGGAATTCACACACTATCTTCAAGTTATGGGACAAAGATTTATTATAATTGTGACAATAAAATTCCAAGGGAATGTAGCAAAGAGCCAAAAGGAAGAAGTTATTAAGCTGCTTGATAGTGGGCTAATTTCTGAGAGAATTTATCAAAGAGTCAGAATCAAGGAGATAATTTTATAGGAAAGAGAAAAAAAGATTACGTTAACTTTCTTTGAGGAGGTTCATGGAGAGACAAGATTACCTGTTTACTTTTCTCTGTGAGTGAATGGAAGGTGAGAATTAATTCAAGGTCTGAATGCTTAACAGACTGTCAGACCATGTGGCCATAGAAACTTTATAGCCTCAGGAGCCTAGAAAATTATGCAGTGGTATACAAAAGAAAGCATCTTTAAGATCTAAAGTACAGGGAGATTGACAAGGAAAGTAAAAACTTGTGCATAGGAAATTGTTCAATCAGGGTTACAATCCCTCTCTGAGCTCTGACTTCATTGGACACTGGTGCCTGTGAAAGACCACAATGGGACCTCAGAGGTGCATTAAAGTTGGGATGGCATGAGTAGCCCACCCAGGGATTCCTGGATCTAAGACAGAGGAAGTTATGTCTTCCCAAGTCTCAGATGGAATATGGGAAGGCTTTGAGAGAAGCACAAAACATGGATCTGGAGGTCTGAGAAGAGAAAGTTGGGTCTCCAGTTCCACCATTAAGTCACACACCAATAAGGGGACAGTACAGGAGAAAATGATGAGAAAAGAGTGTTTGAATAAGAGATCACCAAATTGACAAGAAATAGGGAAGGTCTCAATACAGAACTTAAATTTTCCTTCAATCCTCATCACTTTATGGGAAGGAGGCAGCTGGAGCTAGAGTACTCAGGCAGGACAGAACACAAGGCTCCCACTGAGTCAAAGAAAAATTCAATGAACTCACGACATCCAAAGTTACCCTAGGTTTGGCCATCATGGGGGATCCTGGTAAAAGACTGGGTGGAGACTATAGGACAGGGGATTGGGAATAGACAACTCAACTCAATTGTGGGCAATTTCCTTTCCTATTCTGTTCCTATTTTGACTTAGGGTATGAGTCTGGGAGTTTCCTCCAAATCCAGTCACAAGAAAGATGGCCCTGGCAATATATTCTGAGGCTAGAAACCGCATGATTCCTGGATATGGCAGCAGCTAAAATTTGAGCCTGTTCTCTGATCCCCCTGGCTCTCCAATCTTCCATCTCTGCTGCAGTTTGTTCCCTATTATTGAAAACTATAAAGAACGTTTTCAAGAGGGGCAGTTAGGTGAGGAGCAGCTAGGTGGTGCAGTGGATAGAGGACCAGTCCTGAAGTCAAGACAATGTGAGTTCAAATCTGGTCTCAGACACTTAACACTTCCTAGCTGTGTGACCCTTGGCAACTCACTTAACCCCAATTGCATCAGAAAAAAAAAATGTTTTCAAGAGTATGTCTGGAGAATATGAGGACCCATGGCTAAGTTCTACAGCTTCCTCCAAATATCTGGGGCAGATTGACTAATAAAATGCATACTGAGGGCAGTGATCTCCTCTGGAACAGTTGGGTTCAGATTAGTGTATTTCTGTAGTCCCTACAAGGCCCCCCTTAAAAGAGGGCAGAATTTTCTTATTTATATATTTAATTAAAAAAAAACATTTTCTTTTCTTTTTTTTATTAAAGCTTTCTATTTGTATAACATATATATGGGTAGTTCCTCAACATTGATCTTTACAAAGCTTTCCATTACAAATTTTACCCCCACTCCCCTCCCCTAGATGGCAGGAAGTCCACTACATGTTAATAATGTTGAAATACTTGACAAGTTGTGCAAGAAAAATCTTATCTACAAGAAAAAGAAAAAGAAAATCAGAGAAAGGAAACACAATGCAAGAAAATTTCAATAGAGAACATGAAAATGTTATGTTGTGATCCTTATTTCATATCCCTCTCTCTGGGTGTATATGGTCTTCTTCACTGAACAATTGGAACTGGTTTGAGACAATTCTTTGTTGCAGAGAGCCATGTCCATGAGAATTGATCATCATATAATACTGTTGTTGCTGTGTATGATGATCTCCTGGTTCTGCTCGTTTCACTCAGCATCAGTTCATGCAAGTCCCTCCAGGTCTCTCTGAAATCGTCCTGCTGGTCGTTTCTTACAGAGCAATAATATTCCATAACATTCATATACCATAATTTATTCAGCCACTCTCCAATTGATGGGCATCCCTTCAGTTTCCAGTTTCTAGCCACTACAAAAAGGGCTGCCACAAACATTCTTGCACAGGTGGGTCCCTTTCCCTCCTCTAAGATCTCTTTGGGATATAGACCCAGCAGTGTTTC
>JAJPUD010032200.1:1076-12068 GCA_023553655.1 Myrmecobius fasciatus | reverse complement strand
ATATATAGATTATACAGACATATACACATACCCAGATAGATTTCTATCCTTAACAGTTCCGTACCTGAAATCCTAGATGAGCTACTTAAAGATGGCTAAAGAGATCTCATGAAAGAAGAGACTTTATCCTTGGAACTCAGGTCCTCCTAATTCCAGGGTCAGTGCTCAGTCCACTATGGTGCCACCTAGTGGCCCCAGGCGGATGGATTTTTGTCAGAGAAACTACCTTTCTCCATGGTCTAAAAAACTGGGCTGCCAGAGCAGCTCTCTCCTCTCTGAAAGTTCTTTTTTTATGTTTGTGGCAGCCCTTTTCGTAGTGGCTAGAAACTGGAAACTGAAGGGATGCCCATCCATTGGAGAGTGGCTGAAGAAGTTAGGGTATATGAATGTTATGGAATGTTATTGCTCTATAAGAAACGATCAGGAGGATGATCTCAGAGAGACCTGGAGAGATTGACAGGAACTGATGCTGAGTGAAATGAGCAGAACGGTCGGTGTACATGGCAACATCAATATTATACGATGATCAATTCTGATGAATGTGACTCTTTTCCAACAATGAGATGATTCACACCAGTTCTAATGATCTTGTGATGGAGAGAGCCGTCTACACCCAGAGAGAGGCTATGGAAACTGAAGGTGGATCACAACATACCATTCTCATTCTTTTTGCTGTTGTTCGCTTATATTTTGTGTTCTTACTCATTTACTTTCCTTTTTGATTTTATTTTTCTTATGCTTATGTTTACATATATTGGATTTAGCATATATTTTAACAGGTATAACATATATTGGATTGCTTGCCATCTAGGGGAGGGAGTGGGGGAAAAGAGAAAATCTAAAACACAAGGTTATACAAGGGTCAATGTTGAAAAATTATCTGTGCATGTGTTTTGAAAATAAAAAACTTTTTAAAAAAAGAGTTCGGGGCAGCTAGGTGATGCAATAGTTAGATTTGTAATTCAATTTTTTTAAAAAACAAATGTGAAATATTGTTTCTACATGTAATTGGGGGGGAATATTAAGCTAAAAAAAAGAAGCATGTAGCAGAAGGAGATAGCTACATGTCCACCCAGTTCTCAAAGTCCCAATTTCAGGCACTGACCAGCAAGAGATAGATTTTCCCCATAGTGTAACTCTTGGAGAAGGAAAAAGGTCGCCATCATGACTCATAGCTGAAGGGGGGGCAAGAAATGTGGACCTTGCCGCTACCCCCCCACTCCCATGAACTGCTCTGATACTGAAGGGCCTTGTTCAGCAGCACCCTTCTGGGGAAATTAAACCACAGTGGGTATGATGACTCTTGGGAGAAATGTGGAGTGCCCTGTGAGAAAGAGGAACTCACAAGCATGTCAAAGGGCTGCCTTCATAAGAACCTCAAAGGTCAGCTCCTTTTCCCCAAAACTGGGATGTGTTCGTTGACGGCTCTGGGTGTTTCTATACTTGTTGGGGAGTTCCTTGGTTTCTTCTTTGTTTTTGTGTGGATGAAATAAATGCCGTCCCGTGGCTCACTAACATTTTCCAAGTGATGGCATGAGAACCCAGGCCTCCTTTTCCCCACAATTGGAAAAACCTAAACTTAGACTATTTTTGTACTGCCCTTTGAAGCTACTATTATGTGGAACTCCCAGATGAGAAAGTTCCCCTGCACGGATATGGAGTGACGCTTGCTGTTCTACAAGAAAAGTCTTAGAGTTGCCTCCGTTAACTAAGAGATTAAATAATTTGCCCAGTCACACAGCCAAAAGAGATAGGAGTTCTCGATTCTGATGTTGTCTCGATAGCATGAGAATCTGAGCTTTTCCTGGAGAAACTGCCAGATTCAAGTCCCCTGGCCCAGCCAGATTGCATCATGGGTCCTGAAAGAACTGCCAGAAGTGATCAATCCCGGAGTCATCCTCAGTGAAATCTGAAATATCATTCAAGAGGGAGAGGCATGAGGACACTGGAGAAGGACATACGCTGTCCCGATTTTCAAAAAGGGGTACCAAGAACTATGACCAAATTAGCCTCTTATGAGGGGATCCTATGGAGATTTACCCAGATTTAACTAAGATTTTGATGCAGTGTCTCATACTGCAGAAAAGAGAGGCATAGGTTCAATATCAGATGAATGACTAGACTCAAAGAAGTTATCAGTGGACATGGATGGGTATGCTCACCAGATATTCACGAGAGCCAGAGCTGAGAGAGACAGCTAACTATTGGATGACAAAGTCTAGGGCCAAAAGGACCGTGACAGGTTAGAACACCAGATGAAATTCAGAGAGGCAAATGTCAAGTCTTGCACATGGGCCCAAAAAAATCAGTGTCAAGTGCAAGATGGGAAAGGCAGGGAATTCAGGGAACTGGGAGCTCAAGATGAAGCAGTAGTTTGATGTGGAAGTCAAAATAGCCACCGGGCTGCATCGAGAAGGCTAAATACTTGTGGGAATAGGCAAGGTGATCGTCATCACCTTCTCAGACCTCACCTGGAGTCTCGTGTGCAGTTGACATGAGGATTTTAAAAGGGCATTGACAAAATGGAGGACAACCCCCATGACAGCAAAGAGCCCTGTGTCCATTTCCTATTGCTTCTTTCTCCTTCTCCCTTCCTTTTTTCTTCTCTCTCCCTTTCTTTCCTTTCTTTTTCTTCCCTCCTTTTTTCTGTCCCTCTTTCCCTCCCTCCCTCCCTCCTTCCTTTCTTTCTTCCTTCCCTCTCTTTTTTCCTTCCATGGCTCCTCCTTCCAGGAGGTAAGCCCAGGTCACTGTCTTTGTTTTTGACTTTCCTTTTTCTTTGTGATCTTAGTCATCCATAAACGCGCACTTTTCTCCCTAAAAATTTGTATGCGACTGATATGTACACATACTCCAAAGGCATCCTTGAGGAAAACAGGAGAAGGCCCAGGCAGGCTTTTCCAGGCGCTTTCCACTCACACGCGGCTGACTGTATACACAACGCAAGGTTTTCTCTCCGTGTCATTTGCTTGAATGACAAAAAGGTCCCTCTCAAGTATATGTTATTATACAAGATGATGATTTGACAGATGCAACCAGAAGGAAAACTACCCAACAACCTTCCAACTGCCAAAATCAAGCGAGGCTGGCAAGAGGAAGATGGGGTCTCCCAAGGCATCTGGTAAATGCACAGGCACCTGAGAGGGATAAATGGAAGGGACTTGAGAGATTATCTAGTCCAACCCCACTGCCTCCTGCCCGAGGTCACAAAGGTCATTATCATCACTAACATTTACAGAGTACCTACTACGTGCCAATCAATGTGCTAAGCACCCCCTTCTGCCCAAGATCACAAAGGTCAAAATCATCATCCTTAACATTTATAGAGCACCTATTATGTGCCAAGCATTGTGCTAAGCCTCCCTACTGCCCAAAGTCACAAAGGTCATTATCATCACTAACATTTACAGAGAACCTACTATGTACAAACACTGTGCTAAACGCCCCCTCCTGCCCAAGGTCACAAAGGCCATTATCATCATCCTTAACATTTATAGAGCACCTATTATGTGCCAAGCATTGTGCTAAGCCTCCCTACTGCCCAAAGTCACAAAGATCATGATCATTATCCCTAACATTTATAGGGCACCTACTATGTGCCAATCAATGTGCTAAGCACCCCCTCCTGACCAAGGTCACAAAGGTCATCATCATCATCACTAACATTTACAGAGCACCTACTATGTGCCAAACATTGTGCTAAGTGCTCCCTCCTGCCCAAGGTCACAAAGGTCATCACCACTAACATTTACAGAACACCTACTAGGTGCCAAACACTGTGCTAAATGCCCCCTCCTGCCCAAGGTCACAAAGGCTATATCATCATCATCCTTAACATTTATAGAGCACTCACTATGTGCCAAACATTGTGTTAATCCTCCCTCCTGCCCAAGGTCACAAAGGTCATCATCATCACTAACATTTACAGAGTACCTACTATGTGCCAAACACTGTGCTAAGCACCCTCTCCTGCCCAAGGTCACAAAGGTCATCATCAATCCTAATATTTACAGAGCACCTACTAGATGCTAGTCACTGTGCTCAGTGCATTATCAATATTAGTCCATTTTATTTTATCCTTGCAACAACCCTAGGATGTTGGTGCCATGATTATCCCCATTTTCTAGTAGAGGAAACTTGAAGCAAAATGAGGTTAGATGACTTCCCCATGATCACACTGCTTGTAGGTGTCTGAAGCTGGACTCAAACTTGTGTTCCTGACCCCGGTTCCAGCATTCTGTGCATCAGGGTGGCCCCTGCTGGTGGAGCCCCTTACAAGAGCATCTCTCAGTGCACAGATAGACAGAACAAGGAAATTGTCCCCCATCCCCCGTCCCCCCTCTCTGCAAGTCTCTCGGGCCAGGCTGGAGATAAGGGAAGTCTCTCGGAAGGCTCTGGATCCGTCAGGATTCTCCCAGAATTTCTAAATCGGGAGACTCCCTGGCTCCATGTGTTCTCGCCCCACTTCCTGCTTCAGATACAGACCAGACCTTCTCTCTGTGAGTCAACACAGCCCAAGAACACCCCAACCATCCCCACCCCCCAGAACGGGCCCATGGATTTAAATTCAGCTCCAAATGCTGACCCTTGGCAACTGTGTGATCTTGGGCAATCTGCTAAGCATTCTGGGCTTTTCTTTCCTCATCTGCAAAATGGAGGGATGGGCAAGGCCCCTTGGATCCCACAAGCCCATGACTTCAGTTAGTTGGACATTTTCTGGAATTCTCTCTCAGACAAAAACACAACTGTTACCATCTCTTGGATTTGGACAGGAAGTAAATTTGGAGTCAGAGGACCTGAGTGCGAATTCCAGCTCCACCATTTATGCCTATGTTGTCTTGGATAAATTACTTAACTTCTCAATAACTCGGTTTCCTCTGAACTTCCAATTCTCTACCTAAAATTCAATGATTCCATGATTTACCGTTTCATTCTTCAATAAGTAGGAAAATCAATCAAAGGAGTTTCTGACCTGGTCACTATCCCATTTCTTTAAAGCAGGGATTAGTCCACTTTCATATTTGTATTCCCAGGACCCAGCATACAGTAGGTGCTTAATAAATGCTTTTTGACTGATCATATTTTTATGTACTTATGTGGGCACATACAGTGTCTCCTTATAGAAAGTAAACTCTCTGAGGACAAGGACTGGCTCATTTTTGTGTATGTATCCTGAGTGCTTCGCGCAGAGTAGGCACTTTTAAATGAGAACTGATTGACTGTAAATATTTTAAATATACCAATAAAGGTACAACATAACTGCCTGAAATAGAATGTTAGATCATTGAAGGCACAGATCACCTTTGTATTCCCAGAGCCCAGCACAGTGTTTCACATACAGTAGGTACTTAATAAATGCTTGATAACTGATTGTATCTATGTTGAATATATCTATATCAGTATGTTGTCTCTCCCCAATAACCCTTAGAGAAACGCTAGGTGAACTACTGAACTTTTGCTTTGTATCGTTAATGCTTAACACATAGTAGGTGTCTAATAAATAATTCTTGACTGACTGATTGAATGTAAGAAGGAAACAACAAAGTGTTCCAGCATCTTTGCCGAGAAAACCCCAAATGGGGTCACAGAGAATTGGGTATCGCTGAGAAACAAGTGGACAACAACATTAACTCTATCTAAATAGGTCCAAACTGGCTCCCCAATAGAATATAAACTCCTTGAAGGGACTATTTCATCTCTGCCTCTGCATCTCCGATGCCTGACACATAGTAGGTGCTTAATAAATACTTCTTGATTAATTGAATATGTTTGCTCTCTACCTATATGGGTCCAGACTGGTTCCTCAATGGGGACTATTTCATCTCTGCCTCTGCATCTCCAGTATCTGACACATAGTAGGTCCTTAATAAATGCTTCTTGATTAATTGAATATATTTGCTCTATACCTATATAGGTCCACACTGGTTCCCCAATAGGGCCTATTTCATCTCTGCCTTGGCATCTCCAGTGCCTGACACACAATAGGTGCTTAATAAATGCTTCTTGGGGGCAGCTAGGTGGTGCAGTGGATAGAGCACCAGCTTTGAAGTCAGGAGGACCTGAGTTCAAGTCTGACCTCAGACACAACATTTCCTAGCTGTGTGACCCTGGGCAGGTCACTTAATCCCAATTGCCTCCGCAAAAAATTAAATTAAATTAAGTTAAAATTTAAAAAATATATAAATGCTTCTTGATTAATTGAATATATTTGCTCTCTACCTATATAGGTCCAGACTGGTTCCTCAACAGGGACTATTTCATCTCTGCCTCTGCATCTCCAGTGCCTGACACATAGTAGGTGCTTAATAAATGCTTTTTGATTAATTGAATATGTTTGCTCTATACCTATATAGGTCCAGACTGGCTCCCTAATAGACTATAAACTCCTTGAAGGGAGGGACTATTTCATCTCTGCCTTTGCACCTCAGTGCCTGACACACAGTAGGTGCCTAATAAATGCTTCTTGATTAATTAATTGATTGATTTGCCATTTCCCACAAAGAGGCGCTGATAGGAAAAATAAAGGTTGGAAGGAAGCTACTTCTCTGTTTCCAGATTGACGATGGAACCCTCCAGCCCTGGATTTGAGGAAGAGCCGATTTCCACGCTCTCGGAGACGGGAGACGGAGGATGCCCCGGCTTGGACTCCACAGAGGAAATCGGCCCAGGCTGGGGAGGGGAAGGGGGGACGGGGAGCTCCTGGCAATGAAATCCCGAAGACACAAGGGGAGATTGTTCCAAGGAGCAATGTAAAGGGAAGCTATCCAAAGAGACAGATGCGGAGCCTGAAGAACTTACAGGCAGATTGAGGCTTTAAAAAGGCATTCACGGGAGGTGGGAACAGGGGAAGGAGACAGAATGAATGGGGAAGCACGGCGCGGTCCTCCAAGGAAAGAGTCGGGAACGCCAAAGCTAGGAGCGCCCCATCCGTGGGAACGAGTCTATCTGGCAGAACAGCGGCCGATTGGCAGTGACGGAGGGAAGTTCCTCACCGGGAGGTCCCCGAGCCAATGAAATCCCAGGACTCGACCAGATTTAAAAATGTTTTCACCAGAGATAGAAGCAGAAAGCCTGCAATTTACAGGTAGGGAAACTGAGGCTGGGGTCTCTCTCCTAATCCCACAGGCAGACCTACTCCTCCTGGTAGCTCATCTGTTGGCCAGGGGCCAGGGATGCCTGATGCTGGGGAGAGGAAGAAGGGAGGGCCTGTCCCTCAGGGAGCCTCCAATCTAGGGGGTGACACAGACAAGAGAAATACAATGGAAAATATGGGGGCCACTAGGTGGCGCTGGAGGGTCAGACCTGGAGTCAGGAAGTTCAAATGCAGCCTCAGGTAGTTCCCAGCTGTGTGTCCCAGGGCGTATCACCTAAGTCCATTTGCCTCAGTTTCCTCATCTGTACCAACAAGCTAGAATAGGAAATGGCAAACCACTCCGGGATCTTTGCCAACAAAAGCCGGAACCAGACACAACTGAAATAGGGACGGAGTCGGGGGGAGAGGAAGGACTTTGAATTCAGCATCTGGTTCCTAAAGGGATTTTCTAATGGCTCCCTGAGTGTTTTTGCTCTCCCAGGATCAGGAGGGGAGGGCCTTTATCATATCTCACCTGGACCATTTCTCCAACCTCCTACCGAGGCTCCTGGCCCCTCTCTCTGCTCTCCAACTCATCCATCCAGTGGAAGCTCTGGCCCAACCACAGCATGCCCCTGCTCAGGAACCCTCAATGACTCCCTCCTTCCTTTGGGATGAAACACAAGCTCCTACATCTAGCATCACTTTATGGCCCACTTCCTTCCGTTTAGCTTTCCGGGATAATTACCCAAGACGCCATCTACTTTCTGTTCCGTTGTCCCCATTCTCTCTGCCATCTCTTAGAACACTGAAGACCTAGGTTCAGCTGAGGAAGCCCCTTCTGGCGCCCCATTCTTTTCCAATTACGGGGTGTACAATTACTTGTCTACAGTCATATCTCCAGGTCATACGTAAGCTCTCTGAGGCCAGGGACTGGCTTGGACTTTGTCTGCCATTTTGTTACGCCTTGTAAGTGAGGGCCTCCCTAGCGCCCTGTACCTATTACACACGGTAAGTACTTATTGGTCCATAGCGGTCGCTTCCAATCCATGCTGAAGGAGGATGGGGGACCCAAGTGAGAACAGTCTGATCTCTCCAGAAGGGAGCTTCGTACAAGACTCTGAAGTCAGCGAGCCGGCTTCCCAGCCACGGCACGTTGGGAGCAGCCAAGATCGGAATATTGAAGGGGCATTTTCAGTCCCATGAAGAATAAGTACAAAGGTATCGCTCAGGACTATGAACAGGAGGAACTGACTCATGAGTCGGAGGCCCTGGGTTCAAATCCAGTCCCTGGTATTTTCCAGTCCCTAAACCTCAGTTTCCCCCTCTGTAACATGAGGGCATTGGACGCAATGGCCTCTTAGGTCCCTTCCAGCTCTCTCTAGGATCCTGTGCCCTGAATTCCACAACCTCCAACCCCCAAATCTGAACAAAACTGTAGTAAATTACTCTCCTTAAGGAGGCAGGGAAGCAAGCATGGACGCCATTCTCTGCCCTCCCCCCCCCCCCAAAGGAGGGATTTCGCCCTTAAATCTGGACAGCTTCCAGGGTAAGTTTCCGTTTCCAGGAAAGTCTCTGTCACAGAAGGCGGCGTTCTCCCACGAGGGCTGATGAATTACAGGCGCCAACGCTTCCTTGTAAGTGACAGTGATTTTTATTTATCCAAAGAGTCCTGCCACACAGGAGAGAGCGGTTTGTTTATGTACGGAGCGGCTTGTACAAGTGCCACTGAAATCCGAAGCCCCGTGTCTCTGCGAAGGCCGGGGTGGGGAGGCTGCGCGTGAGCGGCATGAGAGGAAGCCCCCGCCCCGGAGCGGCCACTCGGCCGGAGCGGACGGCGAGGCCCCGGGAGCCCTGGCGAGCTCACCTGGGAATTCATGGGAAATAACGAAGGATGATGGCTGGAACGGCCTTCTCTGTCCCCAGGGAGTCTGCGACGGGGGTTCCATAGCGGGTCAGGTGGCAAGAGTCGCCATTTTTCATCATTTAGCCAGTTATTTTGGAACAAAGACAGACCAGACACTGGCAGAGCTTGGGTTTGGACCGGAGCTTAGAACAAAGAACACTGAATGTCACACCTGAGAAGGGCCTTAGAATTTCAGAGCTGGAAGGGAACCTGCAGCTTAGAATGCCAGAGCTAGGATGCAACCCCACAGGCCCACTGGAAAGAAGGCTGAAGCTGGAGTGTCACTTCTTCCCCCATGTGACATGGGGAGCCTCAACTGCCCTTATTAATCAAATGAGGGAGAGGAACCCCAGCACTAAAACAAAGATCCTAGCCCCCCTCAGACCAGTAGGAAGCCTAAAATGAAGGTCAACTGGGAGGGACCTTAGAACAGGGGATGTCAGAGCTGGGAGGGATCTTAGAACAGAGGATGGCAGAGCTGGAAAGGGAAAGAGGATGGCAGAAATGGGAGAGGTCGGAAAACAGGGAAGGTCAAGGCTGGGAGGGATCTTAGAACATGGGGATGTCAAAGGTGGGAAGGATCTTAGAACAGGGGATGGCAGAGATGGGAGGGAGCTTAGAACAGGGAATGTCAGGGCTGGAAGAGGTCTTAGAACAGGGGATGTCAGGGCTGGAAGAGGTCTTAGAACAGGGGGTGTCAGGATGGGAGGGGCCTTAGAACAGGGGATGGCAGAAATGGGAAAGGTCTGAGAACAGGGGGTGTCAGGGCTGGGAGGGGCCTTAGAACCAGTGAATGTCAGAGCTGGAGGGGGTTTGGAACAGGGGATGTCAGGGCTGAGAGGGCCCCAGAGGATCTCTAATCCTACTTGCTCATTTCACAGACATGGAAATTGAGCCTCAGTGATGGGAAGCCTCTCCCCCAAAGTCAGCAAGTCATGAAGAGAAGCAAGTTCAGACTCTGGACCTCCACATCCTCCATCTGAGGCTCGGCCTCGGGCCTTCCCCTGTCGATCTCTTGCTCTGATTCCTTTCCCCAGAAATCCGCCGGCTGTTCCAGGTTGGAGCCGCCCGTCTCAGACAAGACAGCCCGGCCACAATGACCGTATCCCAATGCATCCAATCAATTCCACAAACATATCAATCTAGAGCTGGGCTGTCTGTCATCAAACATCAAATATCCAGATGTTCAACACAATTGGGAACAGATGTGACCAGCTGCTTAGGTGCCTCGTGGACCTGACCACAGCCCAAATCAAATCAATAAACAATAAACATTTAAAAAACAATAAAAAGCAACAACCAGCATTTATTAAATGGGTCAGCCCATTTGGGAAAGCAATTTGGAGCTCTGCCCAAAAAGCTATTAAACTGGGCTTACCTTTGACCCAGTGACGCCGCTGGTCGGGCTACACTGCCAAGACATCAAAGGATGAGGAAAGGGACCCGTCTGGGCAAAAATGCTGATAGCTGCTCTTTCTGTGATGGCAAAGAACTGGCCGCCCATCCACTGGGGAACGGCCGAACAAATCACGGCCTAGAAATGCGCCGAGATGCCGCTGTCGAGGTGACGAAATGAGGAAGGAAATGGTTTCAGAGTTTCCTGGGAAGAGTCATGCGAACTGATGCATGGGGAAGGGACCACTAGCAGGAGGGCAACTCGGATGTGAATCAAAGACTTAACTGGGACAGGGGTAGCTAGGTGGCCCCCGTGGATACACCACCAGCTCTGAGTCAGGAGGACCCGAGTTCAAATTTGACCTCAGACACAACACTTCCTAGCCGTGTATTGGGGGCAAGTCACTTAACCCCAATTGCCTCAGCAAAAACAAAACAAAACAAAAAACAAAATGAAACAAAACAAAACAAAAACAAAAAAACAAAAAAAACCCAAAAAACCCAGAATTAACTGGAACTTCTGCTCCACAAGACAGCACCCCAAATCCAAAGGACTAGTGATGAAGCAAGCTGCTCCCTGCCAGGGACAGAGCTGATGGACTGCAGGAAAGAGGGGGGCAGA
>JAJPUD010032199.1:0-12069 GCA_023553655.1 Myrmecobius fasciatus | reverse complement strand
TTTTTTTTTTCTAATAAGGGAAATATTAGTTTTAAACATTGACAGAAGATATAGAAACAGATTAAAACTAATAGGGTTATCTGGGAAATAAAGCATAATCTATAATAAAAATAAGGAAAAAGAAATCAAATAATATTGTGATTTCTTAAATCCTGAAAATTCAACCCTCAAAAGACAATATGAATAATGCTTTTAAAGGCACATGACTAGGCACTAAAAGAGGAACAGTTTAACAAGATATGATCTCTGTCTTTCAAGATATTCACAACATACTGAGGAAGTAAAAATCATATATAGATGGATATAAGATAGATGAGATGATCAAGTTCATAAGGGAGATATGAACTAGTCCTATAAGGATTTATAGGATGGATACATCAGATTTTTTCTAATATGACTTCAGACATTCCTTCTAAATATAAATTTGTTTTCAAGACCTTATAGTAGAATTAGTTTAAGGTGAAGATGGAGAATCAAACTATAATACTTTTCCAATTCCTTTATACAATGTCCCTGGATGATGAGTTAGCAGCTATGTATCTTCTGTAGAGAGAAAATAAAATTTTCAGAATCTAATCTCCTTGCCAAATTACCAATTTGAAATATAACATTTTACATTGATTATATGTACACAAAATTTACTATGTCTTTCCCAAAATTCATCTCCTAATTACTCAGGAGTATACATCAATTTCTATATTGTATTAAAAGTCCTCTATCAAATAAATAACAATAATGTTAGACAGGCAAGCTGGATCTGGTACTGTTTCTCAAAAAACATAAATTTGCAGCAAGTTCAGCTCAGAAAGCCTATTTTAGGAAGATAAAGTTAAATTTATAAAGGATCTGAAAAGATTTTGAGAATAGTGTAGTTACTTAAAATGTTTTGTGAATGTGCACATATATGTGTAGATTATAAATGAATATGTAAACATATATGTATATGTGCACATATGCCTATAAAAAAGAACATTTTTCCTAAAAATATATACCTGTCAAAATATTGATAGTCATTGCAAGTGGCATTTTGATATTAAAACAAACATAAATTTATATTATTTTAATATATTATGCTTATTATATAATTATATTATCTTACATATTCCTGACATCCTTCTAAGGAATATGTGAAAAATTGTGTCATGGACAAGTAATCCTATTTAATTGAAGGCTAATATCACATATACCAGTTATATAAAGAAATTTGGGGCGAAATCCCTTTGAAATATTTTACTTAATTTCCTTCTTCTATAAAGATTTTCTTGAATATAATTACATAGCTTGTCATTATGAGCATCATTTATATTATATTAAGAGGGAAGAGGAGTGATGGTAGGGCAAGAAGATTAAAAGAAGTGAACAGAAATGCTATTCCTTCAGAAACATTCTTTGAAAGAATAGGGAGTACCCAAGGAGCAACAGGCAGAGACAAAAGAGGAGCAATTGTAGGTAAAACCTCAGTGAATGAATTTCTCAGATTTATATGAACATAAGATCTCATATATAGAGCTTATAGAGATTTTAGAAATTCAAATAACTTCTTTCAGAAATGAAGAAGCAGAGGGCTAGTGAGACATCTGCTTCCTAAACTCAAAAGGTAGCATGTTTCAAAGGCAGAATTTGAGAACATATTCTTTGATGCCTACAATTTTAAAAACTCTGTGTTTAACATATATCTCTCAAATCAAGAAATGCTTGTTCACTATTTTATTTTTCTACATTAAAAACATTAACAAGAACAATATATTTCCTTTGTATTTTTAATAACTTTTTATTTTCAAAATATATGCAAAGATAGTTTTCAACATTTTCCCCTGCAAACCCTTGTGTTCCAAATTCTTTCTCCTTCTCTTCCTCCCATCCTCTTTCCTAGAGAGAAAGTAATAAAAATTTCATGTAATCTCTAATTTCTCTCTGAAGTCAACAAGCTTTTTTCACCTTTGTTTCTTTAATTTATCATTTTGTCAATTGCTTACATTATCTTCCCTATTTTCCCTATTTTTTCCTTTTATTTTTATACTTCATTTGATCCTTAAATTTGGTATTTACAGTTTCTCTTTTGCAGTCATTACTATTCTATAAAAGTTATCTTTGTCCTATTAAGAAAACTAGACTATTTCCTCACAGGTCTTGTTTTTTTCCATACCTCAATTTTTTTTTTCTGTTTGTAGGGTCACTTAGAGAAATCCCCCACTCTTTATTTTTCTTTTCTTTCAATAGATGGGACTGTCCTATGTAAGATCATTAGAGAAGGAGAAGAAGAAAGGTGTATAAACTCATGTTGTTGTTTTTTTCATAGGCTGTGGATCAAAAATATGATGACCTTTTGAAAATAAGAATAATGTAGAAGAAAAAAAGAATCTGAGATCATGATTTAAAATCTTAGTTTTGCCAATTTATTCTGTGTGACTTTTTGCCAGTCATTTAATGTATCTTTCCTCCATTTTATTGTTTGAAAAAAAAAGATGAGATTGAACTCCTTTTAAAAAAATGTTTGCCTTATGCATTTTTAATGAATTAATTTATAGGAATCCCAGCCACTTCAAAGTCACATGGTCCTGGCCCAAAGTCCCAAATTAAATTACTCCTTCTCCTCTTATAATAAAAAGTGTATATAAATGCATATATGTATATAATTTTAAAAGTTTTTTTTTATTTTTCAAAATACATGCAAAGATAGTTTTTAATATTCACTCTTGTAAAATGTTGTGTTGCATATTTTTCTCCCTCCCTCTCACCTTTCCCCCATCCGTAGGGGGATTCATAACAAGCAATCCAATATAGGCTAAACATGTGCAATTCTTCTAAATATATTTCCACATTTATCATGCTGCACAAGAAAAATCAGATCAAAAAGGAAAAAAAATTAAAAAAAAAAAGAAACCAACCAAAAAAAAATTGTGATAATACTATGTTTTGATCCACTATTTGTGTACATCTTAATCACCATTTTAACAATTGCTACATTTTTCTTTAAGAACTCTTAGCTTTCTATCCTAAGATGGCAATGCATATCATTATCTATATTCTGGGATCATAACTTGTTTTTCAGTTACTCATAATCTTACTTCCCTTCCAGTTATAATTACTACTCTCTTTCTCCCATAACCAGAATACGATATGCCTTCAGTTACTCTATCTTGAACCTTTTGCAGGTGACCCTGTTTCCCCAGATTTTCTTCTTCTCATCTCTTGTTTTCTCTTCTTGTTTGTGACTCTTTCAATGTGGGATTTTACATATTAGTTTTTTTTTTCCTTCTACTTTTATCCTGTTATATATTTATTCTCTCCCCCTCCTTTTTTTTCTTCTTTGTTAGTGAAGTAGAATCTCCCCTTCAACTAATTTTTTTTTGTTTCCCTCTCTCTCCATTATCAGTTTCTTTTGTTCTGCTCTAGACCCTCATTCTCTGATTCATGATCCTTTTAAGTATTGTGGTAACTGTCCTTTTCATCATGCTATCAAAACTTCTAAGTTATGTATTTTAGGATTTCATCTTTAGGAGCTTTCTACTATGTCAGGGCCCTTATCCATTGTGTTTCATTCTTCCCACTTGCAATGAGGAACATTACCCCATTGCTGGGTCTCTCCTCCAATGCATTCTTGATTATGCAGCCAATCTTGAATTTAAATCGTCTAGTTAATCCATATTTGCACAATTTTTAAGGTATCAATGTTCTTTTCCACCAGCTGCCAGTTGCCACTAGGAATTTCACTTCCCTTACTTCTGATGTAGGATGAGGACGCTTTTCAAGCACCAAATCACCAGGGCCAAACCTATTATATGTTCTCCATATCCTCTCACAGATAATTTCTTTTTTCCCCAAATTTCTTTTATTTGAGGAAACAGAATAAGAAAAAAGAAAAACAGAAACACAATACAAAACAAAATGAAACAAAACAAAAGAGAAAATTGTCATGTGCCCAGCAGAATATCAGGGAGGATTCAAAATATTTAACAACAAATAGTAATTTAAGAAGTATACATATTAGTAAAAAAAAATTAGATTCATGAGCTTATCTTTTTTTTTCTTTACTAAAAATTGTTCTTTTGTTCTCTTCTGCACACCTTTTTAGGTTTATTCTACTTCCCCCTTTCATCACTCCATCACTCCCAAGCAGCCTATAGTTAAAAAAGGACATATATATATATATATATATATATATATATATATATATATATATATATGTAGATATATTCATACACATACAAATGAACACCCAAAGGTACAAGTATGTCTCCCTTTCATCCCCCCACTCCTCCCTAGCAAGCTACACTTAAGATATATTTATGTACACATATGCAATTATATCCATACATACATACAAGTACACATACATCACATACACATGTCTTTCCTATCCTTTGTGACTCATTAAATTCTGCTCCATAACTTGACTTTCTATTACTTAACCTCCCCCCACCCAGGGATCCCTTTACTGTCTTCTTCCTTTAGCTTTTGCTTCCCCATTTACCTATTCTTCCCCCACCTTATTTCTTTATAGATTTTGGAAGATGATATACCCTTCATGGCATATATGTAGAGTTATCTATTGAACCCATTCCCAGTGTGAATATTTTTTTTCAGAAGTATAAGCCCTAATTCCCCCTCTAAAGCCTTTATATTTATCCTACCTCTGCACCTCATTTGTATAACATGATTACAATTTTTGCCTTTATTTTGCCAATCTATTTTTTGATCTTACCTTATTGTTGATATAAATATTAAACATTTTCCATATAAAAAAATAATCAATATTTCCATGTTTAAACAGTTTATCCCTATTGAGTTCTTTAAAATTGCTCTTTGATATTGGCTCATAAATTAAATTTTCTATTAAGTTTGGTTTTGCTTAATAGAAAGTCCTGAAAAATCTTCAAGTTCATTGAAAGTAAATTTTTCATCACTCAAAATTATAAATAATTTTGCTGGAAATGATATTTTTGACTCCAGGCCTAGTTCTTTTGCTTGTCTGTAGATAGGATGCGAAGCTTTTATTTTAACTGTTGATATGTCTTGTGTAATCCTAATTGTAGCTCCAGTGTATTTGAGTTTTTTTTCTGGTTTCTTGCAAAATTTTCTCTTTAATCTGGGGTTTTCAAAATTAGGCAATAAGATCCCTACATGTTTTCCACAAAGGATCTTTTTAACATGGTCATCAGTGGATTTTTTTTTCTATTTCTGCTTTTCCCTCACATTCTATCACTCCAGGGCAATTCCTGCATTATTGTGTTGAGGTTCTCTTTTTGGTAACAACTTTCTGGCAGTATGATTATTTTTATATTTTCTCTTCTTGATATTTTCTCTATATATGACTTTTTTCTTATAAGATGTTTCACATTCTGTTCCATTTTATCATACTTTATAATGTTTTGTTATTTCTTGTTCTCTCACCTTTCTGCAAGTGCCCACCACCAGCAGTGCCCTTGCCCCACTGCTTCTGAATTCAGCAGGTGCTAATTCTCTTTCCACTCAGGGCCATTTCTCAGCAACACAGCTGGACCTGATGTTACCAGTCAGCTGAGGTACACTCTGTCTTCCAGGATTCAAAATCCCATTTGACAAACAGTCTGGGACATAAAAGCCTATATGGTTCCTGCTGAAGCTCCAGCCACAATCATAATCCTCTTGGGGTTTCTGGGGAACTAAGCTGGAGATGTTTGCATTTCAGACAGGCTCTTTCTTCAGACCTTGGACCCCCATTCTGCCCCAAGTCTTCTTTGTTTCTCCCCCAAAGGTGTAAATTTGTTCTATTTGTGGGGAAAATTGGTAGGGCTTGAAATTTACCAACCTACTTTGCCATCTTCCCAGAATCCTCTCCACAGATCATCTCTTTACACTCATAGGATCATTCATCAATAGAAGCACTCCTAACACAAAAGCAAGACACCCATCCTTCCCCAGCTCCTTGGCAATAATCATCCTTTATTCTAATTCTCTGCCTTATAGGCTCCACTCTTTCTAAAGGAACAGGTGTCACTTCCTCATTACTAGTCCTTGATTTTACTCCAACATACCATATATTCCTCTCTATTCTCCTGACGCCTTTTCTTCCCTTTCATGTATCCTCCTATGTTAAAATGCAGTAGCAGGGGAAATATGATTCACATATGGGTAGGATGTTGCCTGGTTCTATACATCCTGGCCCCACCATCATTTTTGCAGTTACTTTTACCAAATTTCTGCTTTAACTCTTGTCTCCATCTATACATTAAGAAAGTAGTCTCTTGTTCTCTCTGTTGTCATTGTTCCTAGCACTGAATACTTTGAAGGACATTTGGCATTGCTATTATTTGGGGGGGGGTTGAGAATCAAATAGTCTCTTCAGTTTAAGGTTTCTTTCTAAAAATGTTTCATGAACCTCTTGATTATTGAATGATCATCTTTTTTCTCTTTGATGATTGATCTCAAATTTTCATGGTATGTCATTCTGTGCAGTATACTGACCTCAATTGCTTTTAAGAATATATTATTCCATTCCCTCCTATGTTCTGTGGTAGTATAAATATAAATTAGTCATTCAAATCTCCTTTTATTTTTATTTAAAAGTCATTAATTTGAATGGACTATACTATAGAAATTTTGGAGGGTGAAATCAGGTAGCATATTTGACACCTTAATCTGGAGCATTCTCAAGAATAAAATATCAGTATTGAAAAATAGCTATCTTCCTCACTTTAGGTTCTCTCCTTATTTCTTGTTTCACTCTGCACAGTATTACAGAGAAAATAATTATTTTTGGTGCTCTAAATATTGCAATAAATTGGCAAGGCTTTGTTCTTATAGCATAATAAAGATAACTAAAAACAATGACCTTGCTTCCTTGTCTTACTTTTTTTTTCAGGTTCAAGTTACTGTATAAATCATAGAGAGTCTTAAGAGCACCGAAGGATATCTTTCTCTAAAGCAATATTTTTATCTCTAACAGAAGACTTTGATCTCTGCCCATACATAAGCATTCCAAAAGGAAAGACCTGATTTTATCCTAAAGTCACTATTTCTCACTTTAATTGATGCCTCTAAGTAAAAAGTTGTCTTCTTGCTTTATCAGGAAAGAGTTCTGAGTACAGTGATTTTCTGTAATTGAGTTGACTTCATTGTTACTGAAGCCAATAAAATTGAATCAAGTGGCTGTCCCCAGGGGCTAGTGGAGCACCACTCAATTGGACTCAGAGGGAATGTATGAGAGGGCAATGTGCCTGACTAAACCAGAATACTATGAACTCAGAAAAGCAACTTACTAGTAAGAATCACATTATAACATTAATCATAAAACTAGAAAAAGACAATATTATGAGATAAAAAGGGGCAAGTCAAACAACACGCACAAAGTAAAGATTTTGTGCCCAGAATAGACTGTAACTCCATCAAGGACAGTCCAAGTGAATATGGAATAATATAATCACCATAAGACCCCCTTTTTCCCTCCTTTTCCATGATTTCACTCTCCTCAGGGATAGCATAAATGCCTGTCGGAGAGTGTATCCTCAGTTAGGGGAGGAATCTTCTATTATTCTATTGAGGCAGCTAAGTAGTGCAGTGTATAAAGCTGTGGACCTAGAATCAAGAAGTCAAACCCAGCATCACGAACTTTCTAAGTATATGACCTTAGGCAAGTCACTTAACCTTTTATTTACTTCATTATTATCATTTATAAATTGGTCATAATAGTAACACTTACCTCCAAGGATTTTTGTTAGATCAAACTAGATAATATTTATTAAGACAGGACAGTTCTTGTCACAGGGTATACTCGCTATTGGTTATTATTACTGAAAATTTTCTGATTCTTCCTTTAAAAATTATTTTTCTTGTTTTTTTTAATATCACTATGATTATGCCAGTATCTTTATTCTTCCCAGAAAGTTACCTATAAGACAAATAATATCTCAGATACTAAAAAGAGAGGGATTTAAAAAGAGAAGCAAATATAAATATGCCACAAATAAGATATATAAACAATACAAATCATATATGTATATAAAATCTATTCACAGATCTATCATCTAGATACATAAACAGATAGAATATATATGTATGTACATATGCATACACATATGTAAAGTTGTGTTGTGGGGGTGGGTCTGTTTCTTTTAGACTATATCGGTAACTTGGGTCCACATGGTTTTGAGTGGATATCCATTTCAGGGAGGCAATCCTACTTCCTGTTTCTTTTCTGTAAGGTTAAACATTTTTCTCTTCTCAGAAAGAGGGAATACTGGGCTAAAATTATATCTATGTGCTCTTTAATTTTTTTTGTCCAGATAAAGTCATTTATAGGTTAAAGTTAAGCACCTGAATATTTTACCTTAATTGTACAGAAGGATGCTAAACTGTCTACCTAAGTCTTCACCACCTTCATACCAGATGCCAATTGCCAATTCTACAATGACAACCAATAGCAAATAAACAAACAAAAAAACTATTCCATTTATCATAATGAGGTCAAATGGAAATCAGAGAAATTATACATGTGAAAATATATAATAAACAAAACAAAGTCAATGAATTTTCCCATTAGGAGTGAGAGCACAGAGAGAGACAGAAACAAAGACAGAGACAGAGACAAGAAAGACTTCTAATTTCTCAAGGATAAATTCCTTTGAGTGTGTAGTTTAGAAAGTTGGGTATAGGGATACTACCAGTTCCTTTTTCAGCTTCTTCACAGGGACATTCTATCTTCAGAAACCAGAAGAAGTTCAGATTTAGTACCTTCTTTTTTCAAAGTAGGAGCCAGAAGAGATCTCATCAACTCTGAAACATTGAGTATGCCTGTATATATATATGCGTGTGTGTATGTGTATATGTAACATATATACGTGTGTGTGTATTGTATATAATTTACAATATATGTATATATTCTCACAGGGATATAATCTACTCTTCTATTTGTTTAATGGTATATCCTTTAATATTAATACAATTTAAGTATATTTGTGAAATTCACTGTATTTGTGAAACAGACTGTATTATGAAATATATTGTATGGTATTTGTAATTTTCCCAGCAATATTTATCAAATAGGGAGGTCTTCCCGAATTAATTATTTGTTTATTTATATTATATTTATTAGTTTCCCAGCATCTCATGAAATGCCTGTAATGTATTAGACACTTAAAAAATTAAGTAATGAAATGCAATATGTCCTGGGAAGAGAATTTCCCTTTCTATTTTTGCAAAGAATGTAACACCAATAATCCATGCTGAAGATTAGAACTACTTGTGAGAGACATAGGTTGTTATTGGTTGGTGATAGCATATTCTGTGGTTAAAGAATGCCATGAGCAACAGACTGGTGATGTGTTTAGCTATTTTTCCCTGTTTAAGGATTATCCTGTAGTAGGAACTTTACATCCTATTCTTCTCATTACTGTATAAGAAACATTTTTTCATCTCTTAGTTATTTAATGTCCTACAGGTGCAGATGAGTTGGAGAGCTGAAAAATAGTCACTAGAACAGTATACAAGGTCTGCATTTGAATTCTGTCTTGGATACTTATATCTGGCTTTCATTAAATTAGGCATATTAACATGTTGAATATCAGTTTTCAGAAGAGAGAAATCTAAGTTCCTTTCTGACTATGAACATATGACAAAAAACTAAAGACCAAAAACAAAAATGAAAGCAACTCTGGTATATTTTATAATCCTCAAAAAAAGAAAAATTGAAAAAGTCAATTCTATAATTCCTTTTTGCTGAGGCAATTAGGGTTAAGTGACTTGCCCAGGGTCACACAGCTAGGGAATGTTAAGTGTCTGAGACCAGATTTGAACTCAGTTCCTCCTGACTTCAGGGCTGGTGCTCTATCCACTGTGCCACCTAGCTGCCCCCAATTTTATAATTCCTTTGGAAAAATAGACACATGCTTTTAGACTTGTGGATTTCTTGCAAATTTAGTCTTTTGTTCATATTATTTGACTAAGAAATCCCAATATCAATATAATAGGAATACACTTGAAAATTTTGCATTAGGATTCATTAGTGATATTGTCCTGCAATTCTTTGTGTGTTTTTTTTTAAATCCTGATACTAAGCATTGATATTATGTTTGTATCAGATTTGAAAAATAGTTTATTTTCTTATTATTACAAACAACTTATGTTTTATTCAATTTCATGTCTCTTTGAATGTTTAATGTAATTCAAATATGAATCAATTTGAACTTGAAGATATTGTTAATTAAGGTTCATTTATGGTTTCTTTGATTTATTTCTTCTGTTATAGTGTTATTTGAAAATCATGTGTATTTGTTCATATATATGTGTGTGTGTATATATGTATATATATATAGCTTGTATTTTCTAAGAAATTATCTCTCTGCTCTCATGAGTTTTATTAGTATTTAAGAGAGGAAAATTTTATAATTGTTTTTGTTTCTCCTTCAATTGTTGAATGCTGTTTTTTACTTCTGATATGAGCAAATTGGTCTTTGATGTATTTTATTATGTATTCCATAAAATTATCTCATACTTTTATTTGTCAATTCAATTATCTTTTTGCTTTCTTTTTAACAATCTTCTTTGCCAGAATGAATGTTCTTCTTTATTTTGCAAATAATTTTAAATTTAATGTGCATTTTTGTTTAGAAATTGCATATAAAACATTTATTTGTCTTTCTCTATATTGTTGATGAAAATATTTAGAAACCTAAAATTTCTTTATGAGAACTATGGTTAGTTGCATTACACAAATTTTGGTACATTATTTCATTACCACAATTTTCTTTGGTGAAATATTCTATTGTTACTGTCACTTTTTCAACTCACTGACTCATGAGAATTATTCTAGCTTCCAATTGCTTTTTAAATGTTTTTTCAGTGCACATTTAGTGAATGTTATTTTACTGCATTATGTTCAAGAAATAATGTCTTTATTATTTTTGTTTTTTTTCTTTAACATATATACTTAACAACATGGATAATTCTGTAAAGATGACAAATACAGCAGAGAAATATATAAATATCATTCTATTCCCATTCAGTAATCAGGAGAGATCTAATATAAATTTTCTAAATTTCCATTTATCTCTTTAATTTATTTTGGTTTATCATGTGCTTAGATTTTCTAACTCTAAAAAATTTAAAACAAATTTCCTCTCCTTTTTATGTATTTTGCTACATTTTAACAAAATTTTTCTTTGCTCAGCCATTCAGTGAAAAAGCATTTATTAACTATCTAATATGTACCAAGCACTGCAATATACTTTGGAGATACAAAACAAAATAAAACAAAAAGAAAAAAAAGAAAAGAAAAGGCAGCCTTGATCTCCAGGAGCTCACAGTTTAATAGAGGGGGGGAGAAACTTGCAAATAGCTGTATTTAGATATATCTTGGTGCAAATATAAAGATCTACACAGACAGAGACATAGTGTGCATATATGTATGTGATGACTTGGAAAAGATAGAGATAAAACCCTTTTAAGTATCGGGATCAAATGTTATTAGATGCACATGTATTAAGTACTGGGTTTTTATGTTTAATTTAAATGAATGCAACTTGCATTTTTCTCTTCTATTTATATTTCCTATAGACTTCTCTGAAAATGTGACCATAAAAAAGTGAATTTGATTAATATTTGTGATCCTATAAATTAAATAGGCTATTTTGTGTTGCACTTCTTTCCTCCTGATCTTAACTACTGTACGTTTTACTCATGCTTAATTATTCTTTTAAAAATATATTCCCCTTACCTCTCAGACCAGTGGAGATGGAATAAATTTATGTCAAAAGAAGATCTGGAACTCCTAATTGAACACCAGATAGATAATTTTGATTATATTAAGTTAAAAAGTTTCTGTATAAATAAAACTAATGCAGACAATATTAGGAGGGAAGCATCAAATTGGGAAATCATCTTTACATTTAATGGTTCTGATAAAGGCCTCATTTCTAAAATTTATAGAGAATTGTCTCATATATATAAGAATTCAAGCCACCCTTCAATAGATAAGTGGTCAAGGGATATGAACAGACAATTTTCAGATGATGAAATTACAACCATCTCTAGTCATATGAAAAGTTGCTCCAAATCACTATTGATCAGAGAAATGCAAATTAAGACAACTCT
>JAJPUD010032197.1:0-11935 GCA_023553655.1 Myrmecobius fasciatus | reverse complement strand
AGAGAGAGAGAGAGAGAGAGAGAGAGAGAGAGAGAGAGAGAGAGAGATTGAGAGAGAGAGAGAGAAATAGAGGATAATTGCATCTATATTCAGATTCAATCAGTTCCTTCTCTGGGTAGGATAGTTCTTCAGAGTAGTTGTGGATGAATGTACTACTGTGACAAGGCCAGGCACAGGGCTTCCTTTCACCCTTGCCACTCTGGACCCTCGGACGTGGCTGTCACTCCTGCCGGCCTCTTGGCCCTCATAAGCAGGATGCCGGAGGGCCGGCCGGATCCACCCCTCCACCCTAGGTTATCCCCTCCCAGGGTGGGTGGGCACTAGCTCCAGTGCCCCTGGGCAGTGTTATCTTTGACAGTTACTTGCAGCTGGTCATCCCAGAATATTGCCATTACTTTGTATGGTATATTTCATTTTGCTCATGGAGGACTTTCTGGTTTTTTTTTCCCTGAGGGTATCCTGCTCATTCTTTCCCAGAGAATAATATTTCATCAGAAAAACTTGCTTCAAAATTTTTACAATTATTGTTAATTGTATTTCCTCCCATTTATTCTCTCTCTCCTTTCACCCTGTCCCTCCTCAAAAGTATTTTGCTACTGATCACTCCTTCCCCTAATATGCCCTCTCTTTTATCCTTTCCCCTTTCCCATGTTCCATTCCCTTCCTATTTTCCTGTAGGGTAAAATATATTTCTATATATTGTATTGAATGTGTATTGAATGTGCATGTTATTTCCTATTTGAGCCAGTTCTGATAAACATAAGGTTCACTCACTCACCCTCTTCTCCCCTTCTCCTCCACTGCAAAAATTTTTTCTTGCCTCTTTTTTTAGTAGATAATTTGCACCATTCCACTTCTCACTTTCCCTTTCTCCCAGTACATTCCTTTCACCCTTTAATTTCATAAATTAAAAAAAAAGATATTATCCCTTCAAATTCAACTCACACCCATGCCCTCTGTCTATATATGCTCCTTCAAGCTGTCATAATAATTAAAAGGTCTAATGAGTTCCAAGTATCATCCTCCCATGTAGGAAGGTAAACATAAACCTTATTGAGTCCCTTATCACTTTCCTGCTATCTTCCTTATTCTTCTCCAGAGTCCTGTATTTGAAAATCAGAATTTCCATTCAACTTTGGTATTTTCATCATGAATGCTTGAAAATCTACTGTTTCATTGAATGACCACCTTTTGCTCTGAAAGATCATACTCAGTTTTGCTCGATAGGTAATTCTTGGTTGCAATCCTAGGTCCATTGCTCTCCAGAATATCAACTTCCAAGGCACCAGTCCTTTAATGTAGAAGCTGCTAAATCTTGTGTTATCCTGACTATGGGCTTTACTAAAATTGCTTCTTTCTGGATGCTTGCAATATTTTCTCCTTGACTTGTGAGTTCCAGAATTTGATTATAATACTCCTGGGAATTTTTATTTTGGGATCTCTTTTAGGAGGTGATAGGTGGAATTTTTCAATTTCTATTTTACTCTCTGGTTCTAGATATCAGGAAAGTTTTCCTTGATTATTGAAAGATGGTGTCTAAACTCTTTTTTTTTTTGATCATGACTTTCAGGTAGACCAATAATTTTCAATTATCTTTCCTTGATCTATTTTTCAGATTAGTTGTTTTTCCATTAAGATATTTCACACTTTTTCTATTTTTTTTCTTGTTCTTCTTCTTTTTTTTTTTTGGCTTTGCTTTATCATGTCTTGATTTCTCATAAAGTCATTAATTTCCATTTGCTCAATTCCATTTTTTAAGGAATTATTTTCCTCAGTGAGCTTTTGTACCTCCTTTCCCAACTGGCCAATTTTGTTTTTTAGGTCATTCTTCACCTCATTAGGTTTTTGTATTTCCTTTTGTACCTCTCTCAGTTCTTTCCCTAATTTTCCCTCTATCTCTCTCACTAGCTTTTCAAAGTCCCTTTTGAGCTTTTCCGTGGCCTGAGCCCAATTATTTTTCTTAGAGACGTTGGATGTAGGAGCATTCGACTTGGTTATTTTCTGAATGTGTGTTTTGATTCTCCTTGTCATCATGATAATTTTCTTTCTTTTTCTTTTTTTTAAAGCTTTTTATTTACAAAACATATGAGTGATTTTTCTACATTGACCTTTGCAAAAACTTTTTTTTGTTCCAAGCTTTTCCCCTACTTCCCCCCACCCCCATCCCTAGATGACAGGTAATCTAATACATGCTAAATATGATAAATTATATGACAAGTCCAATATATATATATACACACATATCTATACAGTTATCTTACTGCACAAGAAACATCAGATCCAGAGAGAAGAAAAAAACACAACCTAAGAAGGAAAACAAAATGCATGGAAATATTCACAGAAAGCGTTAAAATGCTGTGTTGTGGTCCACACTCAGTTCCCTCAGGCCTCTCTCTGGATGTATATAACTATCTTCATCGCTGAACAATAGGAACTGGTTTGAATCACATCATTGTTGAAGAGAGCCATGTCCATCAGAATTGATCATCATGTAATATGTTGCTGTGTATAATGATCTCCTGGTTCTTCTCGTTTCACTCAGCATCAGTTCATACAACTCTCTCCAGGCCTCTCTGAAATCCTCCTGTTGGTCGTTTCTTATAGAACAATAATATTCCATAACATTCATATACCATAATTTATTCAGCCACTCTCCAATTGAAGGGCATCCTTTCAGTTTCCAGTTTCTTGCCACTACAAAAAGGGCTGCCACAAACATTTTTGCACATGTGGGTCCCTTTCCCTCCTTTAAAATCTCTTTGGGATAAAAGCCCAGTAGAAACACTGCTGGGTCAAAGGGTATGCACAGTTTGATAACTTTTTGAGCATAGTTCCAAATTACTCTCCAGAATGGCTGGATCTGTTCACAGTTCCACCAACAATGCATCAGTGTCCCAGTTTTCCCACATCCCCTCCAATATTCGTCATTATCCTTTCCTGTCATTTTAGCCAATCTGACAGGTGTGTAGTGGTACCTCAGAGTTGTCTTAATTTGCATTTCTCTGATCAATAGTGATTTGGAGCACCTTTTCATGGTCATCACGATAACTTTCAGTGCAGAGACTTGTTTTGTTTTCTGTTCATTTTCCTAGCCTATTATTCTACTTTTAACTCTGTTAAAGCAGGGCTCTGTTTCCAAGGTGGAGTTTGCATTGTCCCAAGCTTCAAGGGTTTTGTACAAGTATTTTCAGAAATCCTTCTAGGAATCTGACCACAAGCCCTCTTTTTGGCTCTGGAACTGTTAGGTATGTTCCTGCCTCACCGTAATTAGTTCTAATAGATCCACTGTAAGATCTATTGTGCTAGTTGGCTGAGCTGGGGCTCAGATGACCAGGGTTTCCTTGGGACTGCACACCAAATTCCCACCTTGTTGCCACAGACTCTTCCACTGACCTCCCAAGTCCTCCCTAGTGTCCTGGGCTGAGAGGTCCAGGAACCTCCAGCACTGCTGCTGATTCAGAGATTGGGTTCCGGCCAGGTCTGAGTCTGGGTCTGGGTCTGCACTCTGGACTCCCAATCTGGTGTCACAGACCTCTTCTACTGAATTTCTAAGTTGTCTTTGGGTGGAAAATGTTCTACTCCAGGTTTTTTGGGTGTTCTAATGCTCTAAAATTTTAAGTCATTATTAAAGGAATTTGGAGCAGTTTGGAGAGATTGGGTAAACCCCTGCCTTTACTCCACCATCTTGGTTCTGTCTTGTAAGTAATTACTTTTAAGATGTATGATAATCAATGGATCCTTCTCTCATATTAATTTAGTGAGCATATTCTATATAGCTAGGGACAAATTTGTTTAATTGCCAGTTATTAACACCCAAATTCCATTTAACCAATTAATGTAAATTGGGTTTTGCAAAGAGATATTTATTGAAAAGACATAAGAATAAAAGAACAAACATTTTCCTCAGACACCTTGGGGAAAACATGCTCTTTTCTTTACCAATTAGGGGTAAACGGACTCAAACTTCATTATTTTTATATATTATTTGCCTTACCAAGTTCACTTTAAAAAGCAGTGTAGTTGATGGATTGAATGAATTTGTATCTCTGGATATTGAATGTTGGAATGAATTGGGCAGGTCACTCAGGATTTCATTCTTCATCATAGCCTCCAGGAAATTTTGTCATGGATTGTAATTTCCAAATGGGATCATTTTCCTGAACTTTTTCAGGGTTCACAAAGTTGTAACCATCTTTAATCTCTTTTACTGAAAATCAGGAAAGATTAGACACAATAGAGACAGAAGCAACAGCCAGGCTATGTTCTATAGTGTGTGTGTATGTCTTTATGTGGTCTCAGATCTTTCTCTCCTTTGAAGGCTTAATTTTTGCTTTCTCACTTGAGCAAAAAAGTTATTTTTTCTACTTAAAGCCTTTTTAATGCACTCCAGTTTTAGTACTGTAATCAATTAAATGAAAAACCTCCTTTTCATCACTGTAACCAGTTACAGAATGTCTTCACATATACTATATTATTGTATTAGTAAAACATGCTGCACATCCTAATCAGCTCCCCGTTATACAGAAGTTTGTCAACCATCAAGAAGTCAGGGAATAAATAGAAATTAAATTTAGGAAATTAAATAAAGGAGAGCAACTCCTTCATTTTATGGAGGGAAAAAGGAAGCCCAGTGACAGGAAGTGACATGTCCAACCTCTGCCTCAATGTTAGGAATTTTCCTAATTGGAGACTCTGATTGTGTGGAATTCACAACTTTTTGTCTAAGATTAACTTCCTAAAGCTGCAGAGAAGGGACCCACATGGACCTTGGGAACTAGTATATTGCCCTTAATTATTGTCACAGTGTTTTCATGGGTAAGGGAGATAGGAATTTTTAGGAAAAAGATAATTGGACTGGGATTCAAGAAACTAAGGTGAAAGTCAATTACTCTGCCATATTGTAGAGATTAAAATTTTTTATAGGTCTTACTTTCCTTGTCAGAAAAATAAGTGGGTGGGAAGTGGGACAAAAGGATGATAACTTCTTTCCACATAACAACAATAACACCCCCTCCCCAATAACTAACAACCAACTGAACAACCACCCCCCCAAAACAAAACAAAACAAAACAAAACAAAACTTTATGACTAGAATTGGATGGTGCGGAAAAGAAACAGATATATTGAAAGAAACCGATTATTTAGCTTCTATGATGAAGAAAGCCTCATTCTTGAAGTCTTCATCATTAGAGCTTCATGGAAATGGAGATTTATATTTACAAAATTAGGAAATCTCAAAGTGGGAAAGGACTTTAGAGGTTAATTAGTCCAAGGACAAGAACACCATCTATAACACCTCCCATAAATAGTTGCATAATCTCACTTTGATAATCTTTAATGAGGGGCAGCAGGGGGACCTGAATTCAAATTTGACTTCCTAGCTGTATGACCCTGGGCAGGTCACTTAACCCCTATTGCCTCAGGGGGGGGGGGGAAAGAGAGAAAATCTCTAATGAGATGGAATTTACCACATTCCTAGGCAGTCCATTCCACTTTTAGAGAGTTCTAACTTTTAGTAATTTTTTCTCATATAAAACTTCGATTTGCTTCTCTATTACTCTTAGTGATTGATCCTAGTTCTGCCCCCTGGGGGTCAAACAGAGTAGTCTATTCTATCACAGCATTCCTTTGGAGATTTGAATGTTTCCCCTCCAAGTCTTGTCTTCTCCAGGCCAAACATTCCCAGTTCCTTCAGTCAAGTTTCCTATGTCATATTCCCTGGAACTCTCACATGCTGGTTCTCCTCTTCTGGGCATGTTTCGCTTTGCTTAGAACTTTCCTAAAACTTTATGTGGAACTCAGATGAGATCTGAACATGATAGAGTGAAAAATCACCTCCCTCTTTCTGGCTATTTTTTTTTCTTTTGAAATAGTACAAGAAAGTGTTAATTTCCATGGTTACCATGTCATATTCTAGACTCATATTGAGCCTTCGATGCTGTAAACTCTAAGATAATTTCTCCCACAGGATCTGTTATCTTGTCAAGCTTTTGTCATTTTAAAATTTTTGAAGCTTATTTCAGGAACCCAAATGTACAAGATGATGTTTATTCCTAAAATATGTCATTTTATTTGATTTAATTCATCAGTTTCATTTGAATTCCAGCTCTCCCAGTGTTCTAATTATCCCTTCAAGATTTATTATCTGAAAATTTGACAGCCTTGTTGTTTGTGTCTGTCAGAGGCAGGTAGGTATCTGGGGATAGACTACTGAACCTGTAGTTCAAATCTGGCTTTAGACAAGTACTTACTAGCTGTGTGACCCTAAATAAATAAGTCACTTAACCTTTGTTTTGCCTCAGTTTCCTCAACTGTAAAATGAGGATAATAATAGCACTTACTTTCCAGGGGTGTTGTGAGGATCAGATGAGATAATTTTCTTAAGATGTTTAATATTTAATTGTCAAAAAACAAACACAAAAGCAAAACATAAAAAAATACCCCTTTATTATCTTTGTTACTTTTTTAGAATTTGGCACAGAGCTCTGAACTCAGTAGATACGCAATAATGTTTGTTGAATTGAACACTATTTCGAAAGTTTTTCTGAACTGAGTAGACTAGACTTAGTATTCAGTATTCAGCGTTCAAAATTGCTATATTAGGGGAAAATTTTTGTTTTTTTCGGTAGTATGCTGCCACCTTGTGGTTTATTTTATTATAACAGAGTAGTGCAGGGAGCTAGGTAGAAGGATGCTAAAATCCTAGTGTAAGGGTGGACATCCACAGCCTTCTGGAAACCTATGCAAGTGTGTGGACTTGCAAACCAAGGCTTCTCTCCCCAATGTCCACCTGGGTAGATAGCCATCTGCCTCTCTCACCTACCCTTAAAATATGGCTTGACGTTTCTTGGTTCCCACATTTCTGAGCTCAAAGACAGAAGAGTTAGACTAAGGGGATCAAAGGCTGAACTAGAAGAGACATAAAAGAGCAACTCCTTCATTTTATGGAGGGAAAAAGGAAGCCCAGGGACAGGAAGTGACATGCCCAGCATCACAGAAATGGAGTCAAGACTCAAACCTAGGTCTAACATTTAAATATAACAACACTATTAGAATATAAAATAGGCTTATTGTTCTAAGGATTTATTTATAAGTATTTAAAAGAAATAAATTTAAACACAACACTATTAGAGTATAAAATAGACTTATTGTTCTAATGATTTATTTATAAGTATTTAAATGAAATTTCATTGAAATAATATGAAATGAAGCATTGATACTGCCCTATTTAATTTTAAAGACATCAAAAGTTATGGTCATAAAAGGAAAAAAAACTGGATTCAGAAAAATTTATTGACTATAGAGGAGGAAACTAAGGCAGAGGTTGAATGATTGACCAAGGTGACACAGCTTAAGTTTGTACGAGCAAGGTTCGATTTGAATAATTCTTCCAGAGTACAGATCCAGTGCCCTATCTCAAAGAACTTATGCTGTTTGGGGTAGAAATAACATATACATAGATTAGTAAACACAAAACATATTAAGTAAGCACAAAGTAATTTCAAAGACTGGGTTAGAGTACTAGTTCCTTGGGGATCTGGATAGGAGGAAATCTTTTCAGGAAACCTGAAAAGAAGCTTGGATTTGAGTCAGGAGTGAGTGAATTTTGGTCATGGGCACAGCTAGTGCAAAGGAAGGGGAATAAGGGATGGAGTGTCATATATGTGGAACAGCAAATACACTAATTTCACTGACATGTAGTGTGCAATAAATCTGCAAGTATAGACTGGAGTAAGATTGCAAAGTTGCAATGAAATGGAAGGCTAGCTCACAGATTTCTCTTGACTGAGCTGATTTTATCCTGTGTTTAAAGACGACAAGAAATCATTTCAAGGGACATTTAGTTACCCTTTGTTGAATTGCTCACTCTAAGTTTCTACAAAAAGATAACCATAAAAATAATTGTTCTTCTGTGCAATAATGTCTGTTGCAAAAGACAAAGAGTTATAGAGTGATTTCACAATGAACTCAAAAAGGCTTTCCAATTCAAATCAATGAATGCTTTGAAACATGGTGACTTCCATGAAAAGGGTAGAATGGCAAGAAAATATGATAAGTTCTATAGTTCCATGACCAAGGAATGCCAACTTTCAGATACTTGGAGACTGCACAGAAGGTTCATGATTATTTTCTTCCAGTTATAGCAAGTAACAAATGCTGTCACAAATATTAAACTAGTTATATTTTAATATTCAGAAAACAACTTTTCATTGATGAGGGTGAAATGAAAACAACTCCAATTTGAGTTATTTAAACAAATTATTGGTACTTAAAAGTGGGAGGTGTGGGTAAAATGTTTGAAGAACTGGACATCCAGTTAGAACAATTCTGTAAAAAAGTTAAAGAATGTAAATTAATTGCTACAAAGAATCTGAAATTGCCTTAGTCAACAAATACTTGATCCCTGTGCTAAGCAGAGGGACATGGAAGTTAAGAGTCTTAGTATGTAAACTCATTTAAAAGCATTTTATAAAGAATAATGATGGAGAATTATGAACTGTATTGTTACAATAAAACATCAAGGTGTAGTAGAAAGAAAAAAAAAACATGATGAAGAAAGCTTGGTTATAGACAATTGAGTAAAGTCATCCTGAGAGATGAACATGGAAATGCAACAAGGAGATGAAAAAAGGGAAAATATCTGTAAAGAATTTTATCATGAAATCTTCATCACCAAGGACAGCAGAACCATAATTTTTTTTTATTTCTAGCATCACAGTTCCAGAATCACTTCTTGAAAAGTGGAAATGGCATCAAAGGAAAAACAAAAAACAAAAATGGACAAAGTAATTGGATTAGACCACATATATAATGAGGGGATCCAAACTAGAGGCAGTGCAATTTTGAGGGTATTGAGCAATCATTTATCAATGTATTTGAAGAAAAAGAAAGTTAACAAAAACATGTAAAACATCTTAGTCATTTTTACTGTTAAAAATATAGCCAAGATAGTATCAATAAAGGACAGTAACTGGTGGCACAATGGATAGAGTACTGGTTTTGAAGTCAGGAAGATTCATCTTCCTGAATTCAAATCTGACCTCAGACACTAGCTGTGTGATCTTGGGTAAGTCACTTGGCCCTATTTGCCTCAATTTCCTTATCTGTAAAATGATCTGGAGAAGAAAGTGGCAAACCAATATATTTGCCAAGAAAATCCCAAATAGGGTCAACAAAGAGTAGGACGTGACAGAAAAACCAAATAACAAAAAAGCCAACTCACATATCTGCTTTCTATTTATATAATATTTTAATGAGAAAAAAATTATAGTAAGAGCATCCTTGATGAGGGTTATAGAAAAGAATACACAAACTTTAAGCCATATTCCACAGTAAGCTACAACTCTACCAATTCACAATTGACTTAAAGATATTCTAATAGCATGAGATCTCACTGTGCAGTTTATTGACAATAAAAGGCATATTATTCAATAATGCAAAATACCATGTTAATAGCTTTTGAAAAAAGCATGTTTATCATTCATATGACAAAATAACACTAGATTACTTATAAGATAGAACCAAATATATAACTTTAATCCTTGATCATTAACATTAAGTGAGGCATAAAATTCTCACCAGAGATATATTCATCATTTTCTTTGAGAGAAGAATCTAAGTTGAAGTATTGCCTACAAATAGTGAGGTACTTCAGATGCTGTATTTGTGCTAATTTTATCAAGATCTAGAACACTGTACAGGCTCCTGAATGACATCCATTATCAAAAGAGATTTATTTTTCCAAGGTCACAAGAGGAGTAAATATTTTAGGCAAGATTTTAATCAAGGTGTTAGGATTCCATAGCCAGTCATCTCATCTTATTTCATTTGAGGTAAAGATTTAGGACACTGGAGAACTGGCAAGGTGTTTGAAGGTGGCATATATTGGGGTGGAGAAGACTGTGAGACTGTGAAGAGGAGAAAGGGTGACTTGGAAACTTGGAGATGAAAGTAACAAGGGTCTAGTCAAGCTGGCATAAATTCTAAAGGGAGAGAGGTGATTGTTGAGTGATAGTGGTAGCTCTTCTCAGCTTCCCTATATAGTTAAGGGTATCTCTATCCTCTTGGTCACCTGGTAACCCACATTCAAAATTTTGGTGTCAGTCTTGACTTTTTACACAAGCACCTTATCTAATCTGTTCTATCCTCTCCATTTACACAGCTGACACCCTGGTGCACTCTTGTCATTTATCACTCCTGCTCTTCTGCTGGATCTTCCTGCCTCAACTCTCTCCCCATGCAGGTGCATCTTCAATTTGGCTGCCAAAGTGATCTTACTAGAGCATAGAATCACACTCCGATAAACTCTGGTGGCTCCCTATTCTCTCCACGACCAATATAAATTCCTCTAACTTTTAAAGCCCCTTACAACCTGCCCTTTTCCTACCTTTAAAGTTTAGTTACTTTGCTTCCTTTCATATACTGTAAGAGTCAGCAACACTGGCTTTCTTGCTGTTTCTGACACATAAGAGACACTGACTGTCCCCCAAATCTGAAATGCTTTCTCAACACCCCTCAACTTTCTAGTTTCCATAGTTTCCTTCTAAACTCAACTAAAATTTGATCTTCCTTAGGAGGCCTTTCCTGATCTTAAGTTTTATCTTCCCCTCTGAGACATGTTATCTGTGTGACTTATGATCTAGAGTAAAGCACTTAATCTTGGGCCTCAGTTTCCTCATTTATAAAGAAAGGTGGTGCTGTACTACTTAATCTCAGAGGTCCCTTAATTATTTCCATCTGTATCATCTATGATCCTCTGATCAGGCAAAAAAGCTGATGTGATCTCAGGTATCATTATTAATGATAGCTCACACTCATATAAAACTTTAAGCTTTAGAAGATACCTTCCTTGCAGCAAAATGATCCAAGGAATAAATAAGAGGAAAAGACAGTTAATTAAATAGAGTGGAAGTTCTAGAAGACTATTGTTGAACTTAATAACCTCTGAGAACTTTTATATAGATTCTATAGATTCCTAATATATTAAGGTTTTGTAGTGCCATGATTCTAGAATGTAGGTGGTTTTAATTCCAATCCAGTTGTTTTCTAAAATAATAGTCATCCTTCCTCATACCTGGACTAGCAGAGAACTCTCCATTAGGTGGGGAAGAAAAGCCAGGTGTTGGCTTAGGTTTGCTGATGCTTGGGTAACGATCAGCTTCTGAGTGGATGGCCTCTGAGATCCATTCTGTAGATTCCTAACGTGCTAAGGTTTTGTGATGCCATAGTTTTAGAATGCAGTCTCTTTAATTTTTGACTGGTGTATTTTCTAGAGCACTAGTCATCCTTTTTCATGCCTGGGCCAGCAGATAAACGCTCTCCATTAGATGGGGAAGAGAAGCCAGGGGATTGTAAGAAAAGTAGTTAGTTCTGCTGGGGCTGCTAGAGCTGGCACTTCAAAAGATGGGAGCAAACCCACTGAAGACAGAAAAGCTTCTGGTCCCTCCTGGAATACTGGGACCTCGTCAAATCCTGAAAAGGTGCACATACATCACATATCTCAAGTATCTTTATTCCTATGATTGTAGCCTTGACTCAGGGACTCAAGAGGCTTTGGAGTCAGGAGATCCAGGCTCTAGGAGCAGCTTGGCTACTAAATTTTGGTTGTTACAGCTGTAAGTGGTAAATCTTCCTCTCTTTTTCTTTATAGAAAATGATAAAGTTGGATGTTTTCAAAGTCTTTTCTAGCTCTAACAGCCTACTAATAATGCTGGGCTGTTATGAGGATAAAATCAAATGAGGGAACATTTGTAAAGTACAATGCCTTGTGCAATAAATTCTTGTCCTCTTCCCTCTAGTGTACAGTTTGTGTTAATTGATAACAGTACAGATATGCATGGTTCAGGAATAGGCATATTTCTTCTTTTCTTCCTTTGACTTGTTTCTTTTTCCTTCCTTCCTCCCTCCCTTCCTTCCTTCCCCTTCCTTCTTCCTT
>JAJPUD010032196.1:0-12071 GCA_023553655.1 Myrmecobius fasciatus | reverse complement strand
GGGGGGCACAGGAGACCTTTCTCTCAGGGGGCTCTGGGTGGAGATGTGGAGGCAGCCCTGCCCTCCCCCAGGAGCCTTCCTGCCTAGCTGAACTCTTCCCAGGGCGCCGCAGCCCCTCGGAGCCTCTCAGGAGGCCTCCCAAGGCTCGCTTCTCCAGTGCCAGCATTTCTCCTCCCGGGCCTGGCTGGGGAGGCAGTGGAGCCTGCTCACACTGGTTAAAAATACCCAGCGCCATCTGGGGTAACATATAATTTAATAAATGCATCTAGAATGCAGCAGCGGCTCAGCTTTTCTAAGGCGCTGCCATCTCAGAGGTGAGGGAGCCAGGAGCTTTAGCCCAAAGACAGCCTCCGACCCAGGGGTGTTGCCAAGCACTGGCTGCTGCTCTGAGCACTAGTGTGCCTGCAGACCAGAGTCAGCTGGAGTTCAGGGAGCTTCCTGGGAGCAGCCCACCATGTGAGTTCTCAATCTCCAGGGAAGGGAAGGAGAAGAGGGAAAAACTGAGCCCACGTAGCAAGTGAGAAGGGAAGGAGGAAACCCATCCGTATCCTCCACTGTCCTGTTACAAGATGAGCCGAACGACCCCCAGACGGAGCTGAACTCACTTGAGGAAAAGGACTTTCTCTTTTATTTCCTTTGCAAATGCAGCTTGATTTCAACTTAGCCGGTTTAAATTGATTCTGCTACTCATTTGACCTTGAAAAGGTCATTTGTCTTTTTAGCCAAATGAAGGGCAGGGTTAGAACTTTCAGGTGGCCCTCCGTTGTCATCTTATGAGTCCATCATACCTAGAACTCCCATTTCTGGGACCTCTGAGATTCTAAAGTGTTTTCCTTTATAGAGAAAACTCTCTGAGGGAGAGGAGATTAAGCCCAGGGTGGGCGCTCTCCGTGGTGCTGAAGAGATGGGATGATTATCAAGTCTGTCAAGTTCAGGATTTCAAGGCACACACACAGAGCTTCACAACATATAGATCTAATTACAGGATTTACTCTTACTATACAAAGTAAATTAGTGAATATGCTTGTGTAAAAGCAGTCCAAGATTATTTACTAGTTCCCTACTCTGGACTGAAGAGAAGTAAATTCACTTTTGTGGGCAGATGCATTTAGCCAACCAGCTGATGGGGGGGGGAGGGATATCCATATAAGAGGCTATCAAATTAAAAAAAACCCTATATACAATAGTGGCCATTCAATGTACATTGTGTTTCAAGATATGTTGAAAAATGTAGCTCAAAAGTACAAAAGGAGAGAAGCTAACCCTCCCAGAGAGCCCCACCATCTTTTGCCATCTAGCAGGAATATTGTCTTGCTACGTCTTCAACCTTTTGAAATGCTTTAATGACTTTTTTATTTCACTTATATCCCCCAACATGTCCTCCCTTTTAAATCACTTAAATAATATCACTTAAATAAAAAAGGTACAAAAATCCAGTTCAGCTAAACTGACTCTTTAAATTCACCATTGAAAAGCTGATGTGTTTGTTCGCTCTCTCTCTCTCTGTATATACATATATATATATATGCATATATATATATATGTATAGGATTCTCCACCCCTAGCCTCCCACTTTTGCACAAAAGTAGGGATTATGGGTAGTGGGATTTTCTGCTAAAATAGACAAAGGGAGGTGGAGCTTCTTACAAAGAGCCCTATCTTAGGGCAGGAAGCCAGGGCTCTGCAGAGGCTGGTACAATTCCTCTGGAAGCAGGGTCAGCTCTCAGGGATATTTATCAGTCATTTGCGCTATTTCTATCAGCAAGTCTCCCTTCCTCTGGACAAAAAGTTGATGGTCCCATCAGCTGCCTGCGTCATAAGTAAACATTAGTATCATGAATTAGCTCTCAAAGGGGCCTTCCTGCAGCCTCCCCTCCTCATTTCACAGATAATGAGAGGGACAGCAAGTTGTGGTTAATTCAAAAGATCTGAATTCACATGCTGCCTTATGAGCTGTGTGCTAACTCTGGGCAAGTTATGTCCCCACTGCCTGCCTCAGTTTCCTCAACTGTAATGGTTATAGCCTCTGAGCTCCCTTCCTGCTCAAAACCTGCAGTCCTAAGATTTAGGATCTTCTGACCAAACAACAAGGGCCTTTCGTTCATCACTTACAATGTGACTGGGACTGGGCTAAGAGTGGAGATACCTGAACAAAAACGATCATCTCCAGGATAGCTTAAGAATCGATTTCTAGTGAAATCATCAATGAATGACTTTGGAGAGGTCACTTTTCCCGGGTCTCAGTTTCTTTACTGTCAAACAGACAATAGAATATTGCCGATGTCTCCTTTACAGGGTTGTTGTAGAAGGCAGATGAGATAGTGTAGGTAAAGTGCTTTGCAAATCCCAATGTGATACATAAAGGTCAGTTATTATTATTCTGGGGTTTGGTTTGCTGCTGTGCCCCTCCCACCTCCCACCTGCCGAAACCTTCTCTTCCAACACTAAAGTATTTGCAGTGAGTTTTTAAATAAACTTGCAAATTCATTGCTTTCCCTTCCACATTATGCCTTGATTTTAAAATTATGAGTGTGTATATATTTTAATGAAATCTTCACAGACTCTACTTATGGTAAACCTTTCTGAATATGTAGCCTAGAGTGGGGAAGCTTCAGGAGCTCTGCCAAGGTCACCGAGCTCTCTTCCTGGAGTCGAGAGGGCCGTGGAGACCCTTTCTAGGATCCTCAGTCAGCCAGGCCGGGCTCCTAGGATGGGCCCATTCCATCACTGAAAGCCTCTTTATCAAGGAAGTGGCTGTAGCTGCTCCAGAGCTGGGTGACCTTGGATGGGCTGGGTAACCTGCTGGAACCCCACTTAGCTCTCCTATAAAACCACAGAGACCCTCCCCAGCTAAGTTCTACGGCTCCATTCGATTCGAGAGACTGGAGCTCCAAGCCCCACATGATCCATAGGATCAGGAAGGCAAAGATACCCACACACAGTCCTTTTCTGGACTGAATGACCCATGGAACATGTGGCTCTCCTTGTTGTCTGGTTACATTTGTAGCCCGTAGGCTCAGAACCGTCCCTGTTCTCATCATTATCCCAGGCTTAGGCTCCCAGGCCTGTCCTTCCCAGAGGCAGAGAACACGGTCACCCACACGTGCTGCTTTGGGGACCCATTCCTCTCTTATTGCAGCAGGGGAGACTGACAAGCTTTGGCTTGTTTTGGTTCTTTTTGGTCCAGTAGTGACCGTTGCTCTCTAGGCTTGCTGGGGCTGCAGATTATATTAAATGTCTCTGACAGCCGGTGATTTCACAAGCTGCTCCTGTTACTTAAACCTTACTCTGCCACAATAGCCCCTAAATGCCCCATCCTGCCATTTCATTAAGCATATTCCTTCTGCTCCGTGAAATGAGGGACAGAAATCCATCCCGGGCAGGAGTGCATGGAAGCAGGTGAGCCAGTGCTAAGCTTGGACTTGGGAGCTTGGAGGAGCCACCCGGCCTCTGCAAACCTCCAGTGTCCTTGGTGGTGGGGGGAGTCCCCAGACCGGGACTGCTGGCCCAAAGGCTCTGGCTCTGAAAACGTCGGATGAGGAAGCGTGACCGTGCTGACTCAACTGCAAAGTGGCTACTGCTGATGCTGTCCTGTCCCTTCACAAGCAACCAACCCAGACAAACAGCTGCGGAAAATCAGCATCTTGGCTGACTTCAGAGTCGGTTTTCGGGGCTCTGAGAAACGAGGAAGTCTGGGACTTCTGCTCCACAGCAGACCTCTCTCCATTTATCAAGCAGTTGCTGTTTCCTAGAAGATTCTTTTTTTCCCCTGAGGCAATTGGGGTTAAGTGACTTGCCCAGGGTCACACAGCTAGGAAATGTTAAGTGTCTGAGAGCAGATTTGAATTCAGGTCCTCCTGACTTCAGGGCTGGTGCTCTCTCCACTGCACCACCCAGCTGCCCCCCATTTCCTAGAAGATTCTAAGCATTCTGATTCCAATTCACTCACCACTGGGCGACCCCTTCCAGCCCAAAGGATTCTAGTCCTCAGAGGGTGAGGGCCATCCCCTAGGGCCTTCACTCCTGGGGAAGCTTTGAGGGGGGGGGGGAATGAGAGCTATCGATCGACATTTCCTTCCTGAGATACAGTTCAGATATCCGAGAGAGCATGGGACCTGGGGTCGGAAAGACTTGACCAAACTTGCCGAGGGACGTTTCCTAGCTGGGGGCTCTGGGCCATTTACTTGACTTCTTTGTGACTCACTTGCATCATCTGTAAAGTGAAGCTGTTGAACTTAATGGCATTTAATGTCCCGTCCAGCCCCAATGCGAAGATCCCGTAAGAACCATCGAAAGGCAAAGTTCCAAAGTGTTGATATTGGACGTCTCATGTCTACTTAGTGACCTGGGTGGGTCGGAGAGAAGGGCGGCCTGCCCTCGAGAAGCTGCAAAGGACAAGACCAAGCCCCTAACTGAGGAGGAAAATGACTGGCAGAGACTTGATGCTCAGAGGTTTCAGGATGTGGGGAGTCTAGTTTCTGGCTAAGCAGACTTATCTCAGAGAACTGCTCGGGGCCCAGAGAAATGAAACAACCTGCTTAGGGTCACCCAGCTTGGAAGGGTCAAAGAGCAGCTGTGAACTCGGGTCTTCCTGACCCAAAGGCTAGTGTTCTATTCATGGAGCCTGTATCTGCAGGGAAGGGAGACCAGAAACTAGAAAGTTCTAAATGGCTTTAATTCGGGCCCTGAAGAAGCTTCGAGAATGATGTAGATGGACTAGTTTGGAATCGACTAAGTGTGAGGTCCCAGGAATACAAAGAACAACAGAGTCCCGAATTCAGGAGCTGCCGCTCTCCAGGCTGGAGATAACACTTACACAGAGAAAGAAATTCATGGTCCTTGGAGAAGGGGCAGCATATAAACAATGGGGAACTGGCCTGGAATAGGGGAACCTTTCTCAGGGGGGAGGCTGGGCAGCTGAACTAAGAGCAACATGTGGGCTGGAATCAGCAAAGGGGAGGAGGGAGGACACTCTAGGGAGGAGCGAGGGCACTCTAGGGGAGGGTGACTTGTGCAAGAGATGAAGGCAGGCACAGAATACTGGGTTGAGGGGAGCACAAGTACTGTCCTATTTAGCTGGAACACAGGAAAGTTGCCTAGGGGCAGAATGAAAAGGGTTTTAAAAACCAAATTAAGGAGACCGTATTTTATTCCTGGAGCAGCCAGGTGGTGCAGTGGACAGAGCACTCACCTAGAAGCAGGAAGGCCTGAGATCCCATCCTGCCTCAGACCGTGACCCTGGGCACGTCACCCAATCTCTCTCAGCCTCAGTTTCCTTATCTGCTCACACCCTCCCACAGCTGAATATTCCCATCTCCAGGGATTGCTAAGAAGCTCGAATGGGACAAATGTTATAGATTGCTCCATAACCCTTCAAGTGCTACAGAAATGCTAGCTGCTGTTAGCAGAGAACCCTGAAGGCTTCTGAGGAGCCGTGCTTTAGGACGATCATCCCAGCAGCCGGACTGGGGAGGGAGGCGGGGAGAGACAGGGAGGCCAGTCAGGAGGCGAACCTAGAGATGATGAGCACCTGAACTAGGCTGATGGTCAGGAGTGCAGAGAGGGGTAGATGGTGAGGCTGGAGGGACCGGATGTGGGGGGCAAGGGAGAGCAAGGACGGCGACATGGACCTGGAACACTAAAGGCTGGGTGCCTAAGAGGAGCCCGGAGGAGCAGGGGCTGCACGCCGTAGTGTTGCCCATTTGTTTTTCCTCAGAAAACGCACACGAGTGTAATCCATGGGCAAACAGAGCTCGACTGTGTCCATACATTATTGATAAGCTGTAGGACATCCATGGCGAGCGGGCAGGATGGGAAAGAGCCTGGAGTTTATGGATTTCATGCCATATAAGGACATGAGCTTCATTTTGGACATGCTGAGCTTGTGAATGCGTTGGGAGGAAGGGACGTTTCACGGGGCCTGGAATGATGAAGAGGGGAGTTCAAGAGGGAGGGAGAAACAGGGGGACATGCAGAGGGGAGGCAGGAGGGCTAACAAAGATGGTGGGATGCAGATGGGATGTTTGCTTTGGGAGAGCAGGAGGAAAGAGGCCCGCAGGTGCTGGGTGAGAGAGTTGGGGCTTGTGGCACAGGGGCCAGAGCTGGTTCTGGGACGGAAGAATGACATCAGGCTGAAGACCCTGAAGTGGGTGTGCTGGGAGTAGGGGGGCAAACTTCCCTCCCCGGGGTCTCTGCCATATGGGACTCCCCGAGTTCTGTTTCTGTAGCTGCCTCCTTTGCTAAGGCACATGTGACTCCATGCCCAGCAACCACTGAAAGGTGTGGGGAAGAGTCTCAGTGTCACTAAATCTTCCATCAGGAAGGAGCCTCAGGGCCACCCAGTCTGACACCCATAGAAACAGAATTCTCCTCTACAACCTCCCCAAAGGGTCACCCCGCATTTGCTCAAGACCTCCAGGGAGAGGGAAGCCACCAGCTCCCCCTTAAAGCAGCCCAGGCCACTTTGGGAGCAGCTTTGTTAGGAGTTTTCTACTTCTCTCTTCCTCTCTCCTTCCCTCTCTCCCTCCTTCCCTCTCTCCCTACTTCTCTCTTTTTCTGTCTCTCTCTGTCTCTGTCTATTTCTGTCTGTCTCATTTCCATTCCCTATGGGAGCCTTCAAATCCAGGTTAGTTATCATGTCTCTCCATCCCCATCCCTTCCCCAGGCTTCTCTTCTTCAGGTTAAGTATTCCCAGTTCCTTCCACTAATTCTCACACAGCATGAAAGCCATGAACTCGGTGCCTTGCACGCTCCAGGCTGCCTTTCTCCAATGGTTCCTGGATTATCAGTAAAGTGCACGTGAGGGCACATGCGGCAGGAGAGGGACACAGACAAGGTTCACGTACCACAGGGACGGGCCCTTTCTGGTTTAAAAAGTCCAGCCATCCACATGTGACTTTGCCCCGCTCCTTCTCCTCTGTGGTCCTGAGCTCCCACATCCCCATTTCATTATTTATACCTGCATTCTCCTCCCATTTGATTGTAAACTCCCCAGAGGCAGAGCCTGTGGCCCATGTCCCTTTTGTGTTCAGAGCCCAGAGCCTGATACATGGTAGGAGTTAAGGAAACATTTATTGATCTCAGATGACTATTATTTTCACCAGATCCTGCAGTTCAGGAAGTTTATCTGAAGGATCACATTGACAGCATCCAGGGAACGACCAGAAAACCCCTTTTGGGGAAGAGCTTGACTAAGCCCTGGGGAGCCTGCAGTATTTTTGGTCTCTACAGCCCCCTGGGAGCACGGCGATCATCTCCGGGATAAATGATCCTGCTAACGCTCTGGACGGTGCCCTCTTGGCTCCCTCTGGCCTCCACTGCCTGACTGGTTTCAGTTTCCTGTTAAAGTCTCTGACTGTTCTGTTTGAGGAAAAGTGTATGAGAAAGGCCAGGCCAGAATTACACAGCCAGAAAAACCCTGTACTCAGAGCCAGATAACATGGCTTAAACCCCCTTGTTGCTCATATGATCTTGGCAAGTCCCTTAATCTTTCTGGCCTCAGCTTGCCCAGCTAAATGAGGAGGATGGGCTGGCTGGTTCTGAAGCTCTCTCCCAGCTCGAGCTGCTGGCATTCCCATTTCTCCTGTGGTCAGACACTGCAGGCTAGGACGCTAAGCTGTGCGTCCCCAGATGTCCTTCTCCTGTGCCAAGGCCACGGGACCAACTCGGGCGTCCCCGACTTGAATCTCAGCCCCATTTCACTGCCCAGGGCTGGCCTGAAGGTCAGAGAGCCAGAGAAAGAGGCTGGCTGGGAGGCTGAAAAGTAGCTTCATCTTCAAATTTGATACCTCTGCTCCCTACTCCCTGAAATCTCCCCACCAGAGAGCCAGATATGGCCTCGGTTCAGCCTCCGTGCACAAAGGAATGATTTCTAGGAAACGGACTCCATTAACTCTCCATCAGCACTGGTGACTCATGGTCCAAGGAGTTCTTTCTTTCCTAAGAGCCCAGAGAGGGAAGGAGGGAGAGAACACAAAGGCCCCGGGCTTCACCCATGGGCACAGTCTTGGTATCAGGCTCACCAAGAGTCGGCTGCTGCAGATGTGCTGCATTGGAGCATCCCAGGGGACTGGCTCATGCCACTGGAGCTACTTTACTTAAGGAACAAAATCCAGGAAGCAGGAGCAGATTCATTCTTTCAGGTTCCAGAGGCTGACCAGGGAGAAATGGGGGAGGCATTGTAGCATCCTGGAACGGGTACAGGAGTTGGAGTCCAGAGGGACTCATTGAGATCCCAACTGTGGGAGCCTGGGTAGGTGATGGCAACCTCCTGAGCCTCAGTTCTCTCACTGGCACAGAAAGGGGGATGAGATTTCCATGACCCATCTTGCAGGGCTGTCGGGAGGAAGGGGATTTGCCAAGCTTTCAGCTCTACTGAAGTAGCAGCTAAGATGTAAAAGTGGCAGAGAGGCAAGTTTGCTCCTCTAGAACCAGACTGCTGTGATAGGGGGCGAGCTCCCTGCCCTTGGAGGAACTGAGACAGATGCTCAATGGCCACTTGGCTGGGATGTTGAAGAAAGCATTTTTGTTCTAGTGTAGGCTGAAACCCATTCCCTTTGAGTCTCCTTCCTGGTTTTGTGAGGTGTCGTCCAGGCAGCAATGGGACTGAAGGGCCTCCAGTGAAAACCCCTGAGGGCCCGTCTCTGGGGTTTACTATTTGTACCATTTCCCTGAAGTAACAGCTATTTTTCTGAAGGTGGACTTTTTTAATTCAACAATTTTCCTTTTCTAATTAAAGAAAAAATCCCTTGCCCCTTTCAGGGAGCACTGAAGTAGTTCCAGATGGGCCAGACAAAACGCATTCTATACTGAGGTCCAGCCTTGGGAGAAAAATGGGTCTTCCTGACTCCAGGCCCAGCTCTCCACCCACTGTGGTGCCCCACTAGCTGTCCCCTTATATATGGGAGATAATCTCAGAGGGAAGACACTAGCAGTAGGTAGAAAGAAAAGAGTCTTCATCTGAAATCCTCAAATCTGTGAGCCTCTCCCCTCTCTGGCCAGACTACGGGATGTCTAAAGTCCTTCCCAGCCCTAAGATTCTGTGGTTGATGTTTCAATAAAAAAGGTGGGGCCTAACAAAGGGCTCCCCCAACCACCCCCTTATTCCTGGATTTTTCAAAAGAGGACCTTCGGGATCTATGAAAGAAGGGCCTATATGGGGTCATTCCTTCCCCTCATGGGCAACTAATCAGCCGCTGGTCACAGGGCCTGTCTACACAGGTCCTCTGGACTTCAGCTATTCCAGAAAGCAGCAAAGGCTGAAATGGGGCCATGAGCAGAAACCCCTCCCATGAACTCTGGTCCTCTCTTCCACATGGAGCTGGGCAAGAGGAAGTAAGCAGAGAAAGGCTCCCAGGGCAGCTCCTCTCTCAGGAGGGAAGATAACCCTTTCCATTCCCCTTTTCAAAGGCTCTGGGCTCATGAAGGGGGGCATGGAGGTGTGGCTAGGACCAGGGCTCTGCAGGCTGGTGAAAGTGAGCAAGATGGTGGCCCTGACACTTCTTTCTGTGGCTTTTGAGTTTCCTTCTATCTGGCATCATGAGAGAAGAAAGATGAGAAGATGGCAAAAGAACAACTCCCAGACTGCTTAAGCCTGTTTTTTTTTAAAAAAAACAAGCCATCCAGAGCTCTTCAGTATTCCTAAAAATAATAACTAGCAGGAGAGACGATGGTCCAGGAGGGTCTGCCTTAGAGCTCTGTGTTCGAGTTTTAGTTCCGATCGGGCAATTTCTCTCAGAGCAAGAAGTTACAGAGAAGTGGCAAGCCTGCATTAACAAAGGAAAACCTCCACACTGTGAATACCCTCCCCTGATGAAATCCCAGGACTTATATAATGACCCCATCAATAATCATGAGGTGACACAATAATATACTTTATGTGCTACATAAATCTCATTTTGTCCTTACAAAAGCACTGGGAGATATCAGCCAGCCAGCAAGTCAATAAACATTTGTTCAGTCATTGACAGTCTGACTCTCTGTGACCCCATTTGGGGTTTTCTCAGCAAAGATACTGGAACAGTTTGCCATTTACTTCTCCAGCTCATTTTACAGATGAGGAAACTGAGGCAAGCAGGGTGAAGCAACTTGCCCAGAATTACACAGCTAGGAGGTCAGATTTGATTCTTCCTCATGCCAGTTCTGGCACTGCTCTATTCACTGCAGGTACCATTAAGTGCCCCAATGAACATTTATTAAGTGCTTACTATGTGCTAGGAACTGTGATAAATAATGGAAATTCAAAGCAAGCCAAGATCAGCTTCTGCCCTCGAGAAGTTAACAATCTAATGTTTAATTCAAATTTGACATGGTAACATCTCAAGAATCTAGGAGAGACCTTAAGGGCCATCTATAGCCCAGACTTCTCTTCTTGGAGAGAAACTAAGGCTAAATCTTTGGTTTCACAGCCACTCTTCTTCCCACTATTCCATGCCCTCCCCCCAGTCACTAACCTTTTCTGTTTTTAGCTGCTAGTCTGCTTCTTGAGTCTAATTTGATATGGTTGGTGGCTACCACTGGCTCATAATCTTCCCTGGCAGGTCCCTGACCTTCCAGCCTTCCAGACCCTAATCTGGCCGCCATATTGGTTGGGACATAGACCAAAAGAAGAAATGAGAGGAAATGGAGCTGTGAGGGCAGAAAGGATGATGATTGTCTGGCCCTCGTCATGCTGACATCAGCCTCTTTCTCCTTGCTCACTAAAACATACTGACAATCAGCTAGGGCAGAGAGGACAGAAGTGGGGAGACTGGAATCACAGAATTTTAAACGATAAAACAATGGGAGGGGCCCTGTAGGTCACGCAGCCTGAATTGTATCTGGAAAAAGGAGAGCAGCCCACATGATCCCATTGCTAAAAGGAGCTCTTAGGTGAGTCAATGAGAATCACCTTGGAGAGCTGTCCAGGGTGCTAACGTTAAGTCATATGCCCAAGGTGATATAGCCGGTGTGTGTCAAAGGCCCAGCTTGAACCCATGGCTTCTTGGATTAAAGGCCAGCTCTCTTTCCATTGGGACACGTCTCTGTATGTGAACATGACCCCCACCCCCCAACATCCTATCAGCCTTTGCTGGCAAACTACCTTTGATGAGGGGCTCATCCCTTGGGGACAGCCCATCTCACTCTGGGGACACCTATGGATCAGGAGTTCTTCCTCAGAACAAAAGGGACAAGCAGAAAGATGGATGAGAGTCCCAGACAACCTTCCTTAGGACTGAAGATAACTCTCAGGGGGTCCCCCAATCTTGATTTCTCCAAGCTAACCATGCCATATTCCTTCAGCTGCTCTTGGGAGGCTCTAGCTCAAGGTCTTTCTCCACTCTGGCCATCAGCCAGCGTTCTTCCCAAAAGTGGTACCCAGCCTTGAAAACAATGCTCTAGGGACGGTCTGACCTGGGACAAGGACAGAAGGACTGGGATGTCCTGCCTGGACCACGTCAGCTCTTTTTGCCAGGGAGCGTGAAAGCCCGTCCTCTCCGGCCTGCCATGAGATGCTGTCTGGCAACATCTCTGCCATCCCGTGCCATCTTGTGCCAGAGGCAGCCCTTCTGAACTGGGCTCAACCTCATCTGGATCTTGATTGTACCTTCTGATCAGGGTCTATGTCAGCTAATTAGCCTGACTCAGACTCTCCCCTTCTTCAGTGGGTGAAGATAGACACTGAAGAGGCAGGAAAGCCAAAGTACCAGGAGGAAGCCCGGGGACGGCCTCTGTGGTGGCACTCCAGGCCCAGGCCAGCTGCCCATCTCCCACACCTTGCCCTGCATCTCCAGCGCAGCCAGCTCTAATACTGAAGGTGCTTTTCCTGCCCCGAGGGAAGGCAAGTCATTTACTTCCTGGCTTTGCCCAGCAGTAAGTCCTGGGGATGGTGGGCTCCAAAACAGTCAAAGTGTGTGCAAATAATGGAGAGGGAGCACTGAGGCAAGGAAGGCCCCAAGTGGGCTTTTAATGAGGGCTAAGGAGCATGTTGGCTGTGGTGTATTGGAGATTTGAGAGCCGCTTACCTCCAGAGAGTCATCCTCTGAGGGAAGGGGCTGAAGGGCACAAAAGCCTGAGAAGCAAAGAAAGCCCCC
>JAJPUD010032195.1:0-12072 GCA_023553655.1 Myrmecobius fasciatus | reverse complement strand
ATCAGTGGCACAGGATAGGATATCAGGACAATTTAGGCAATAACCTTAACAATTTAGTATTCGATAAACCCAAAGACCCCAGCTTTTGGCATAAATACTCACTATTTGGCAAAAACTGCTGGGAAAATTGGAAACTAGTTCGGAAGAAATTAGGGCTTAACCCACATCTAACACCATATACCAAAATAAGATCTAAATGGGTTCATGATTTAGATATAAAGAGTGATATTGTAAGCAAATTAGAGGAACGTAGTATAATTTACCTCTCAGACCTGTGGAGATGGAATAAATTTATGTCCAAAGAAGATCTGGTTAACTGTATAGATATGTATACATGTATTGTATTTGTCATATAATTTATCCTATCTAGGATGTATTAGATTACCTGTCATCTAGGGGTGGGGGGCGGGGGGAGGGAAAGGAAAAGCTTTGGAAAAAAAAGTTTTTTTTGCAAAGGTCAATGTTGAAAAGTCACTCATATGTTTTGCAAATAAAAAGCTTTATTAAAAAAAATTAAAAAAAAAATAAAGTGCTAGAAAAATATGAAAAAAAAAAAAACAAAGAAGATCTGGAACTCTTAATTGAACACCAGACAGATCATTTTGATCATATTAAGTTAAAAACTTTCTCTTGAAAGAAAACTAATGCAGACAAGATTAGGAGGGAAGCATCAAATTGGGAAATCATCTTTACCTTTAATGGTTCTGATAAAGGCCTCATTTCTAAAATACATAGAGAATTGTCTCATATTTATAAGAATTCAAGCAATTCTTCAATAGATAAATGGTCAAGGGATATGAACAGACAATTTTCAGATGATGAAATTAAAACCATTTCTAGTCATAAGAAAAGTTGCTCCAAATCACTATTGATCAGAGAAATGCAAATTAAGACAACTCTGAGGTACCACTACACACTGCCAGATTGGCTAAAATGACAGGAAAAGATAACGATTAATGCTGGAGGAGATGTGGGAAAGCTGGGACACTAATACATTGTTGGTGGAACTGTGAACGGATCCAGCCATTCTGGAGAGCAATTTGGAGCTATGCTCAAAAAGTTATCAAACTGTGCATACCCTTTGACCCAGCAGTGTTTCTACTGGGCCTATAGCCCAAAGAGATCTTAGAGGAGGGAAAGGGCCCCACATGTGCAAGAATGTTTGTGGCAGCCCTTTTTTGTAGTGGCTAGAAACTGGAAACTGAGGGGATGCCCATCAATTGGAGAGTGACTGAATAAATTATGGTATATGAATGTTATGGAATATTATTGCTCTGTAAGAAATGACCAGCAAGATGATTTCAGAGGGGCCTGGAGAGACTTGCATGAACTGATGCTGAGTGAAACGAGCAGAACCAGGAGATCATTATACACAGCAACAACAATATTCAATGATGATCAACTCTGATGGACATGGCTCTCTGCAACAAAGAATTATCTCAAACCAGTTCCAATTGTTCAGTGAAGAAGCCATATACATGCCGAGAGAGGGATATGTAATGTGGTCTACAGCATAACATTTTCATGCTCTTTATTGATGTTTGCTTGCAGTGTTTTTCCTTTCTCTGATTTTTTTTTCTTGTAGATAGGATTTTTCTTGCATAACAACTTGTCAAGTATTTTATTATTATTAACATGTAATGGACTTCCTGCCATCTAGTTGAGGGGTGGGGACTGGGGGTAAAATTTGTAACGGAAAGCTTTGTAAAGATCAATGCTGAGGAACTACCCATACATATGTTATGCAAATAAAAAAATTTAATAAAAAATTTCTTAGAAGAGTTCAAAAATGATCTTAAAAGATAGACGGAAGAAACATGAGGGAAAGAAATGAGAGTTTGCATGGAAGTTTTGTAGGGTTTTTTGGGAAAGCCAACACTTTGAAAGAGGAAACAAAAAAGTTGACTGAATAAAACAACCTCTTAAAGTCAAATTTGGCAAAATGGAAAAAGAAAATGACTTCTTAAAAATAGAATTGGCAAAATAGAAAAAAATCCACTCACAAAAATAATTCTAAAAGTACCATTGGCCAAATGTAAAAGGAGTTTAAAAAGCTAACTGAAGAAAATAATTCACTAGAATTATCACTCTAATTACCTCCAATCCTGAGGTCAATGTGGATGGTAACTCTACTTTGACTTGAGGTCTCTCCTCTGACCTGGGATCCCAAACCAAAAACTACACCCTCCTGAGAGTATCTGAAGATAGTAGTATCTATGCCAGTTCTCTGCAGCACAGTGGGACCTGATATTTTTAAACATCCCTCATATTCCCAGACTCATACCCCCAACTTCCTGTCCAGGAGGTGAAATTTCCTATAGATTGAGCTGAGCATCTCTCCCAAATCAGGTAGCTCTAAGGTTCCTTACTTGGCAATTTCTGATGTTTTTAAACTTCACAAGGGTTAATCTCCATCATGGGTCTTTCTTCTGGTCTTCTCAGGTTATCACAGGAGGAACCCTGTCCTGTCCCAAGTCTTATTTGTTATTCACTTTTTGAAGCCCCAATGTTTTATGTGGAGGAAATGTAAAGAGCATGTAATTTTCTAATCTACTCCACCATGTCTCCAAAATTCTCCTCCTTGTTTCTCCAATTCTCAACACTAAGTACAAGCAGATTAAATGTGGCTACCTTTCCTTGCATATCAAACAATATTTCTATCATTAGCTATCTGCTTTTTTATCATTCTTGTGCTTTTTCTTTTTAAAAAAATGATGTTCTAAAATTAGACTTAGAACTCAATACTCTTATTCATCTCATCACTTTTCATGTGCTTTATATGCAGTGCACTTTTTTCTATCAAATGATAACATGCACAATGGGAGTATTTTCACATTTTCCAATTTGAAGGAAGCCATGGAACATTTTATTTCATCTCTCTAAATTTAGGTGAAATGGCAAGTTTGAAAATACTATTGTTACCTGCCAATTTCAGAAGTAAAGAACACATTGATCGCCCATTTAGAGGATGTCAGAATATTGGCACAAAATAACTACCTTTTTACACACAAATTACATACTTTTAAATTATTGTTCTTTAGAATTCCTGCGTAAGTCTTACAACAGAATGGTTTTCTGAAATAACTATCATATTTGATTGATTTTTTTTAAAGAATCCTTAAAATACTATTATAAAATAAGGAACTATAGATTCTGTATCCATCATGATAAAAATTTAAAATGGCCTAGTTTATTGATTCTACTTTCTAAATGTGAAAAATAAAACCTATTTCTTTAGAACAAAAAAAATTCTCCTTCACACTGGAAGGAAAAAAAAGAATGTAGTTGGATATGTCAGTAAGTTGTTCTGGTAGACAATATATATGTCTTGAAGCAAAGGACCAAAAACCGTGTATTCCATCCAATAAAAGAAGGCACTATGCATCAGAGGAAAGGGTAATAGAATTAGACTTAGAAAACACATGTTCAGTTCTTGTATTTTTTTTGTTTCTTGTAATCTATGTAATATAGGTTGTCATGTAGATATTTGGATCTACATCTCCATATTTGAAAAATGAGTATATTGAGGTATAATCATTATGCTAGCTTTTCATTTATCATGCTATGATATTCCCATAATAATTCATTTCAAAACAATGTTGTTTGCTTCGAAATCTGGTAAATTTTAGAAATGTAGATAGATAGATAGATAGATAGATAGATAGATAGACAGACAAAAAGATATTTAGGAACTTACTATATATAATCAGCAATTTTTTTTATGTAGAATGCCTGGCACGATCATTGTCACCATTTCCACTCCAACCATAACCATCATTATTAATCATCATCATCATGTTAATAATGATGAAAATAGTAATTATTATAATTGTCATTATATATGTGGTTTCATTTTTATTGTTATTTATGTTTATTATCTCATTTGTTCCTCACAATAACTCCATGAAGAAAATGCTGTTAACTCCAATTTACAGATGAGAAAATAGCCTGCAATGATTAAGTTCCTTGCCTAAAATTGCATATTTACTGTACAAAGTAGGATTCTCAAGTCAGATCCTTTATCTAATTTATGTCTAGCTGTCTAAATATTCAGAGAAGACACAGAAAACTAAAAAAATATTTAGAATGCAATCAAATTTATTCTAATTCCTTCATTTGCTTTTCCTTCTGTCATTACTCAAGCTAACATTTCTAGTATGATATTGAATAAAGTGATGATGATTGCTGCCCTTGATTCATTTCTGATCTTAGTGGGAGAGTATCTAGCTTATGACTGATACATAATATTATTTGTTATGGTTTTACCTAGAAACTATTAATAATATTATGGAAAACTCCCCAAAGATCTGGACTCTTTTTAATTGGAATGCAGTTTCTCCTCTTTTATTGTAATATACAAGAGGCTGATTTTTTCCCTTGAGGCAACTGGGGTTAAATGACTTGTACAGGGTCACACAGTTAGGAAGTGTTAAGTGTCTGAGGCCAGATTTGAACTCAGGTCCTCCTGACTTCAGTGCAACAAGATAATTTTTCAAAATGGTAAGGATAGATTTAAAATGATTATTGAGATATTATTGCTTTTGGTAGAAAATGAAATAGCAAGCGAATATCCATGTTCTCCCCCAAAAATCAAGTCAATTGCGTAAGATTGATTAAGCTTTATAGAAATAAAAAACTTTTGGACCAACTGGGGAGACCACCATATATTGTACATAACTTGAGATGAGCAAAAGTAATCTAGATTAAAAAAACTGAATTGCAAACTATTCTCTATAGGCAAGAGAAGATTAAAAGCAGAAATGTAATAATGGAAGAAAATTTAAAAAAAAAGACTTAAGTTGAGAATGTTACTTAACAGAAGGTATACTACCAAATTCCTTCTATGATACAGATATGGTGCTGATAGCTAAACCAGGTAGGGTGAAAACAGAGAAAGAAATCTATAGACCCATTTCCCTAATGAATATTGATGCAAAAATTTTAAAGAAGATTTTAGCAACAAGATTACAGAAAGTTATCTCCAGGATAATACATCTTGACCAAGTAGGATTTATACCAGGAATGCAGGGCTGGTTCAATATCAGGAAAACTATCAGCATAATCAATTATATTAATAACCAAACTAACAAAAACCATATAATTATCACAATAGATGCAGAAAAAGCATTTGATAAAATCCAACACCCATTCCTATTAAAAACACTAGAGAGTATAGGAATAAATGGGCTTTTCCTTAAAATGATTAGTAACATCTACTTAAAATCATCAGCAAGCATCCTATGTAATGGAGACAAACTAGAACCATTCCCAATAAGATCAGAAGTGAAACAAGGCTGCCCACTGTCACCATTACTGTTTAATATTGTATTAGAAATGTTGGCTTTGGCAATGAGAAGAAAGGTAGGTAATGAAGAAACCAAATTATCACTCTTTGCAGATGACATGATGGTATACTTAGAGAACCCTAGAGACTCAACTATAAAACTACTAGAAACAATTCACAACTTTAGTAAAGTTGCAGGATTCAAAATAAATCCACATAAATCATCAGCATTCTTATATATTACCAACAAAGTTAAACAGCAAGAGATAGAAAAAGAAATTCCATTCAGACTACCGGATGATAGCATAAAATATTTGGGAATCTATCTGCCAAGAAAATGTCAGAAATTATACGAACTAAACTACAAAACACTTTCCACACAAATAAAATCAGACCTAGTCAATTAGAAAAAACATTAAGTGCTCATGGGTAGGCCGAGTGAATATAATAAAAATGACAATACTACCCAAACTAATCTACTTATTTAGTGCCATACCAAACTTTTTAATTTTCAAAAGATATACATGAAAAATTTTTCAAAATTAACCCTTGCAAAACCTTGTGCTCTAATTCCCCCCTTCTTCTCACCACCTCCCCTAGATAGTAAGTAATCCAATATATGTTAAATGTGATAAAAATATGTGTTAAGTCCAATATATGCATACATATTTACACAATTATCTTGCTGCACAAGAAAAATCAAATCAAAAATGAAAAATGTGAGAATGAAAATAAAATGCAAGCAAACAACAACCAAAAGAGTGAGAATGCTGTGTTGTGATCCATATTCTGTTCACACATTCCATTCTCTGGGTGTAGATGGCTCTCTTCATCACAAGGTCATTGGAACTAGTCTTAATCGTCTCATTGCTAATACGTGCCACAGAAAGCATTAAATAGGAAGGAAGGGCATGCTATATACATAATTTTCTTCCTGTATCATTCTCATCTTTTGCTAGATCCCAGGTTTTTTTTTTTAAATTCCCCCTCCACAAAACTTAATTAAAACTGATCCTACCATTTTGGAGAGCAATATGGAAATATGCTCAAAGGGCTTTCAAACTAAGTGGATGCCCATCAGTTGAAGAATGGCTGAATAAATTATGGTAGATAAATGCTATGGAATATTATTGTTTCATAAGAAACTACCAGCAGGATGATTTCAGAATGTCCTGGAGAGATTTACATGAACTGATACTAAGTGAAGTGAGTAGACTCAAGATAACATTGTACATAACAACAAGAAGATTATGCAATGATCAATTCTCATGGTAGTGCTCTTTTTAATAGTGAGGTGATTCAGGCTAGTTTTAATCGTCTTGTCATGGAGACAGCCATCTGCACCCAGAAAGAGGAAAATGAATTTGGATAACAACATATAATATTTTCACATTTTTGTTGTTACTTGTTTACAATTTGTTTTCTTTATCATTGTTTTTCTTTTTTGATCTGATTTTTCTTGTGTAGCATAATTGTGGAAATATGTATAGAATAATTGCACATGTTTAACATATATTGGATAATCTGCCATTCAGGAGGTAAGGAAGGGAGAAAAAAAATGGAACAGAAGGTTTATCAAGAGTGAATGTTGAAAGAGATCTATGTATATGGTTTGAAAATAAAAAAAGCTTTATAATTCATTTTTCAAAAGACAACTGTTTTTCTGTAAATTGTTACTCAGTAAATATTTATTAAGAACTTAATAAAAAAAGAATTTAAAAAAAGAACAAAATGTCCTGCATTTTGTTTGGCATGAGGAATTCAAAGGCAAAAGTCTATTCTAATTTTGAAAGATCTCACATTGTGATGAGGAAAACAACATATAAATACCTATATGAAAACAAACAATGCATAGGAAAAATTAGAAATAATCCATAGAGAGAAGTCACAAGAATTAAGGAAAATCAAGAAAGACTGCCTGTAGAAAGATAATTGTTATTTAGAACTTGTAAAAAGTAACATTTGTTGTTGTTGGCTGTTGTAATGTTTTATTGGTAATTTTGAGAATACCAGTCCTCTCTCTCTCTTTCTGGAAGACAAATTATTAGTCTTTATATGGCTACTGTAACATTATGGGGTTGGCATTTGTGACTCAAAGGTTTGTTTAAAGAAATGTATTTGTAAATGTAATTTGCATGCATTGCTTCAGTTTTACCTTCTGACTTAATTTTAAAGCTTAGACTATATTGTATTAATGACTTATAGAGATAATATTTTAATAATAGCTTTTTTAAATTTAAAAATACATGCAAAGATAGTTTTCAACATTCACCCTTCCAAAACTTTGTGTTACAAATTTTTCTCCCTATTTGCCCCACACCTCTGGCCTGAAACAGCAAATAATCCAATACATGTTAAATGTTCAATTTTCTCTCTATATATATTTCCACATTTATCATGTTTCACAATAAAAGATAAAAAAGCAAAAAAATGGAAAAAAAAACAACAACCAATAAACAACAAACAAATTCGAAAATGCTAGGTTGTGAACCATAGTCAGTCTCCATAGTCCATTTTCTGGATTGAAATAGCTCTCATTATCAAAGTCTATTGAAAATGAAAATGGCGGAAGAACAAAAGGTCAAGGATTTCAAGGGGATTAATGAAAAAAAAGGCAGATGAAGGTGGCCTTGCTGTACCAGATCTAAAACTATATTATAAAGCAGCAGTCATCAAAACCGTTTGGTACTGGCTAAGAAATAGAGCAGTCGATCAGTGGCACAGGATAGGATATCAGGACAATTTAGGCAATAACCTTAACAATTTAGTATTCGATAAACCCAAAGACCCCAGCTTTTGGCATAAATACTCACTATTTGGCAAAAACTGCTGGGAAAATTGGAAACTAGTTCGGAAGAAATTAGGGCTTAACCCACATCTAACACCATATACCAAAATAAGATCTAAATGGGTTCATGATTTAGATATAAAGAGTGATATTGTAAGCAAATTAGAGGAACGTAGTATAATTTACCTCTCAGACCTGTGGAGATGGAATAAATTTATGTCCAAAGAAGATCTGGTTAACTGTATAGATATGTATACATGTATTGTATTTGTCATATAATTTATCCTATCTAGGATGTATTAGATTACCTGTCATCTAGGGGTGGGGGGCGGGGGGAGGGAAAGGAAAAGCTTTGGAAAAAAAAGTTTTTTTTGCAAAGGTCAATGTTGAAAAGTCACTCATATGTTTTGCAAATAAAAAGCTTTATTAAAAAAAATTAAAAAAAAAATAAAGTGCTAGAAAAATATGAAAAAAAAAAAAACAAAGAAGATCTGGAACTCTTAATTGAACACCAGACAGATCATTTTGATCATATTAAGTTAAAAACTTTCTCTTGAAAGAAAACTAATGCAGACAAGATTAGGAGGGAAGCATCAAATTGGGAAATCATCTTTACCTTTAATGGTTCTGATAAAGGCCTCATTTCTAAAATACATAGAGAATTGTCTCATATTTATAAGAATTCAAGCAATTCTTCAATAGATAAATGGTCAAGGGATATGAACAGACAATTTTCAGATGATGAAATTAAAACCATTTCTAGTCATAAGAAAAGTTGCTCCAAATCACTATTGATCAGAGAAATGCAAATTAAGACAACTCTGAGGTACCACTACACACTGCCAGATTGGCTAAAATGACAGGAAAAGATAACGATTAATGCTGGAGGAGATGTGGGAAAGCTGGGACACTAATACATTGTTGGTGGAACTGTGAACGGATCCAGCCATTCTGGAGAGCAATTTGGAGCTATGCTCAAAAAGTTATCAAACTGTGCATACCCTTTGACCCAGCAGTGTTTCTACTGGGCCTATAGCCCAAAGAGATCTTAGAGGAGGGAAAGGGCCCCACATGTGCAAGAATGTTTGTGGCAGCCCTTTTTTGTAGTGGCTAGAAACTGGAAACTGAGGGGATGCCCATCAATTGGAGAGTGACTGAATAAATTATGGTATATGAATGTTATGGAATATTATTGCTCTGTAAGAAATGACCAGCAAGATGATTTCAGAGGGGCCTGGAGAGACTTGCATGAACTGATGCTGAGTGAAACGAGCAGAACCAGGAGATCATTATACACAGCAACAACAATATTCAATGATGATCAACTCTGATGGACATGGCTCTCTGCAACAAAGAATTATCTCAAACCAGTTCCAATTGTTCAGTGAAGAAGCCATATACATGCCGAGAGAGGGATATGTAATGTGGTCTACAGCATAACATTTTCATGCTCTTTATTGATGTTTGCTTGCAGTGTTTTTCCTTTCTCTGATTTTTTTTTCTTGTAGATAGGATTTTTCTTGCATAACAACTTGTCAAGTATTTTATTATTATTAACATGTAATGGACTTCCTGCCATCTAGTTGAGGGGTGGGGACTGGGGGTAAAATTTGTAACGGAAAGCTTTGTAAAGATCAATGCTGAGGAACTACCCATACATATGTTATGCAAATAAAAAAATTTAATAAAAAATTTCTTAGAAGAGTTCAAAAATGATCTTAAAAGATAGACGGAAGAAACATGAGGGAAAGAAATGAGAGTTTGCATGGAAGTTTTGTAGGGTTTTTTGGGAAAGCCAACACTTTGAAAGAGGAAACAAAAAAGTTGACTGAATAAAACAACCTCTTAAAGTCAAATTTGGCAAAATGGAAAAAGAAAATGACTTCTTAAAAATAGAATTGGCAAAATAGAAAAAAATCCACTCACAAAAATAATTCTAAAAGTACCATTGGCCAAATGTAAAAGGAGTTTAAAAAGCTAACTGAAGAAAATAATTCACTAGAATTATCACTCTAATTACCTCCAATCCTGAGGTCAATGTGGATGGTAACTCTACTTTGACTTGAGGTCTCTCCTCTGACCTGGGATCCCAAACCAAAAACTACACCCTCCTGAGAGTATCTGAAGATAGTAGTATCTATGCCAGTTCTCTGCAGCACAGTGGGACCTGATATTTTTAAACATCCCTCATATTCCCAGACTCATACCCCCAACTTCCTGTCCAGGAGGTGAAATTTCCTATAGATTGAGCTGAGCATCTCTCCCAAATCAGGTAGCTCTAAGGTTCCTTACTTGGCAATTTCTGATGTTTTTAAACTTCACAAGGGTTAATCTCCATCATGGGTCTTTCTTCTGGTCTTCTCAGGTTATCACAGGAGGAACCCTGTCCTGTCCCAAGTCTTATTTGTTATTCACTTTTTGAAGCCCCAATGTTTTATGTGGAGGAAATGTAAAGAGCATGTAATTTTCTAATCTACTCCACCATGTCTCCAAAATTCTCCTCCTTGTTTCTCCAATTCTCAACACTAAGTACAAGCAGATTAAATGTGGCTACCTTTCCTTGCATATCAAACAATATTTCTATCATTAGCTATCTGCTTTTTTATCATTCTTGTGCTTTTTCTTTTTAAAAAAATGATGTTCTAAAATTAGACTTAGAACTCAATACTCTTATTCATCTCATCACTTTTCATGTGCTTTATATGCAGTGCACTTTTTTCTATCAAATGATAACATGCACAATGGGAGTATTTTCACATTTTCCAATTTGAAGGAAGCCATGGAACATTTTATTTCATCTCTCTAAATTTAGGTGAAATGGCAAGTTTGAAAATACTATTGTTACCTGCCAATTTCAGAAGTAAAGAACACATTGATCGCCCATTTAGAGGATGTCAGAATATTGGCACAAAATAACTACCTTTTTACACACAAATTACATACTTTTAAATTATTGTTCTTTAGAATTCCTGCGTAAGTCTTACAACAGAATGGTTTTCTGAAATAACTATCATATTTGATTGATTTTTTTTAAAGAATCCTTAAAATACTATTATAAAATAAGGAACTATAGATTCTGTATCCATCATGATAAAAATTTAAAATGGCCTAGTTTATTGATTCTACTTTCTAAATGTGAAAAATAAAACCTATTTCTTTAGAACAAAAAAAATTCTCCTTCACACTGGAAGGAAAAAAAAGAATGTAGTTGGATATGTCAGTAAGTTGTTCTGGTAGACAATATATATGTCTTGAAGCAAAGGACCAAAAACCGTGTATTCCATCCAATAAAAGAAGGCACTATGCATCAGAGGAAAGGGTAATAGAATTAGACTTAGAAAACACATGTTCAGTTCTTGTATTTTTTTTGTTTCTTGTAATCTATGTAATATAGGTTGTCATGTAGATATTTGGATCTACATCTCCATATTTGAAAAATGAGTATATTGAGGTATAATCATTATGCTAGCTTTTCATTTATCATGCTATGATATTCCCATAATAATTCATTTCAAAACAATGTTGTTTGCTTCGAAATCTGGTAAATTTTAGAAATGTAGATAGATAGATAGATAGATAGATAGATAGATAGACAGACAAAAAGATATTTAGGAACTTACTATATATAATCAGCAATTTTTTTTATGTAGAATGCCTGGCACGATCATTGTCACCATTTCCACTCCAACCATAACCATCATTATTAATCATCATCATCATGTTAATAATGATGAAAATAGTAATTATTATAATTGTCATTATATATGTGGTTTCATTTTTATTGTTATTTATGTTTATTATCTCATTTGTTCCTCACAATAACTCCATGAAGAAAATGCTGTTAACTCCAATTTACAGATGAGAAAATAGCCTGCAATGATTAAGTTCCTTGCCTAAAATTGCATATTTACTGTACAAAGTAGGATTCTCAAGTCAGATCCTTTATCTAATTTATGTCTAGCTGTCTAAATATTCAGAGAAGACACAGAAAACTAAAAAA
>JAJPUD010032192.1:0-12075 GCA_023553655.1 Myrmecobius fasciatus | reverse complement strand
AGTTATTTCAGGAACTGGGCAGTTCTGCTGATTGAATTATGTCAGGGGCTGGGCAGCTCCGCTGATTGAATTATTTCTGGTGCTTATCAGACCTGTTGTTTGATTGATTGCTTTAAGGTGCTGTGTAATGGCAGCTAGTTACGATGCTCATCAGGGGTTCAGTGGTTCACAATCTATCCTTCTCAAAAGGCAGACCCTCCAAACCACCTGCCCACAATCAGGACAAATTGTTCCAAGAGGCCCGCAGAAGACTCCCAGGTGTGTGAAAAGCACAACGCTCCCACTCCTGTTCTGACTCCTGTTCCAGCTCCCTGCTCCAGCTCCCTGCCCCAGTCTCCCTGTGCTGCAGTCTGGGCTCAGTAGGCCACCCCCTGCCCCATTAAAACAGACCTGTTTTGAGGTTCTTCCAGAGTATCTTCTTCTAGAATCGTGTTGTTCTGCGGATATTGTGGATTTTTTTGCTTCAGAATCAGTCTAGAGGCTTCATATTTTGTTGGTTTGAGGGGAGGTTAGAGGAGGTTACAGAGAATCCTGTCTGATCTCCGCCACCATGGCTCCACCCCCGGAAGGAAATCCAAAATTAGGATTTTTTAAACACAATAAAAACAATATTTTATGATGAAGAATCATAAATAACTTATTTTTTATTTTCAGTAAAACACTGATCTAAGACAATCCCAAAGGACTCATAATATTATCCATCTAAAAAAAAGAACTGATAGTTTCTGAATATAGACTGAAGCATGTTATTTTTCATTTTCTTTCTTTCATTCTTTTTTTTGAATCTTCCTGTACTAAATAAGTTATGTGGACATGTTTTACAACATTTAAAAAAAAAAAAGAAATGCCTCAATAAAACATAAAACTATACAAAACAAAACCGGTATTTATTCAGGTAAAGATAGAATGGAATTCCAGTGTCATTAACTTTAAGCTCCTTATTCAGCATTTGAGAAAACTAAGTTCTAGAAATATGAAGTTATTTGTTTAATATCAAAGATATAGGAAATAGCAAATCCAAGGATCCAAGACACTTTTTCTGACAACTTATGTTTAATGGTAGTGATAAACTTTTTTGCCCCAAGCCTAAGTAAGATGCACATCAATGATAAAGATGAAATGACCTGTCAGTCACCAAGTTAAATGTTAACATCTAGTAGGCAGGAATAAGAAGATGCATTGATGAGACAGCCAACAATATTGGGTCTCTGAATACAGTTTCTGTTTTGTTGACCTATCTCCTCTACAGGCTATCAGCCTTCCTGAGAAGTCAGGGGGTGTGACAACCTGTGTTATAATTAATGCAGAGTGATACTTAATGGCAAAGACTCATCTACACACAATAGTAAATTGTTTATGTGGCCAGGCAGTATATTAGTTACCACATGCATTATATATTAGTGACTGGGCAGTGTTGCTTTGGTTATACAAGGGTATGAGGGTATATAAAGCTGAGAGAATTTGGACTAAATGGCCTCCATATTTGACTATTCACATGATTCCCACCTCTGCCTTCCTCTTCTAAGATCGAGGACTTGGGCTGCTATCGAGATCCTCCAGAGAGTTTGTCCAAACATTATATTTTGTGTTCAACACGGGGCCTTGGAAAATGTACAAAGCAGTTTGAATGATGTGATCAGGAAATTCACTGGAGGAGTCCTGGTGTCCCACACAGTATAAGTATAAAGATTGGCAAGCAGGAAGATTTAATAAGGACTAATCTAATCACTTTTTTTTGCTTTTTGCTGAGGCATTTGGGGTTAAGTGACTTGCCCAGGGTCACACAGCTAGGGAAAGTTAAGTGTCTGAAACCAGATTTGAACTCAGGTCCTCCTGACTTCAGGGCTAGTGCTCTATCCACTGCACCACCTAGCTGCCCCTAATCTACTCTCTTTTATTTTTCAGCCAAAATGAGGCAATTATTAGCGAAAGAGCCTCCATCTAGAGGAAAGTATGAAGCGTGTTTACTTAAGTTAATAGAGAAGCAAGTTTTTTTTGTTTTTTTGGGGTTTTTTTGTAACTCAGAAGTAGATCATTGAGTTCTCAGATGCTCTGGATTGCATGTCTCCTGGGCTCTCTAAGGAAGAAAGTTTGGAACCAGAGATGAAAGAGAACAACTAATTGAATACAGTGGGATAAAGTCAGCTTTAAGAAATCCCACATATAAGAAAAATAAAAAGAAAGCTTTTAGCATGGGATTACAAACAAGGAAGCATCAGGAGAAAAACAAGCAGAGAGTTGGTGCCAGTGTTGTGCCAAGATTCTATGTCTCAGTTTCCCTCAATTGTTCTGTTTCAGTTTCCCTTAATTGATCTGCCTCAATAGCAACATAGCAACCCGTCCCTTTGGACCATCAGGAATAATTGGGCTAGCATTCCAAAGAGTCCTAAAATCTTCAGATAGCCCAGCTCAAATACCCAGACATACCCCTTATCTTTTGGCTTCAGACTTAATGTTTCCTAGCTTCTTTCCAAGCTTCTCAGAATTTTATTATCTCTTCCTCCATACCCCCAACCTGTCAGAACTGAATTAATAATCCTTTCCTGGAACTCCAATCTCCCCACTGCCCTACCGCTCCTTCTGGCTCATGAGCTCTTTGTTCCCCTGAGGACTGAGAACCCTATAAGAATCCTGTAACCAAACTTACTAATTACTGGATACTTGAGATCCAGTTGGCTGGCTAATGTTTGACAGTCTGAACTCTCAATGGACTGTGCGCTTTGATACAAGGGTCCCAGCAGTCCTGATCCATAGCTATGGATTCTAAACTCTCAATTAACATCAATACAATATTAACTCCAATGTGTGATACTGTCTCAGTTTCTCCCTGAGCATTACACCAGTAGCCTTGGAGGGTACAATATGTGGTCTGGAGAAAAAGAAGTGTTTTTTTTTTATTATTTTGTTCACTTATATTATTTATTACTGCTCTAGTAGGTTTGAGGGGCAATGTGAATTGGGCAGGAAGGGATATAAGGACTGCCCTGGGAGGTTTGAAGTGCATAGTGCTTTTCCATTTCTCAGCCCACCTTAATGGGCAGGAAGAAGAGGAGCAGGGGGGGCAGTGACACCATCAGCCTCTCCAGCACAGTTTTGTCCTCCTATGCCCTAAAGCAAGGCAAAAGTGAAGAGATGTTTTGCAACAATTAATATTATAATTGTTTTTAGGCAGGGCTGCTGTTGAAGGCCTGTCAGCCCTCTCATCTGTTCCCATTCAATGGAAAATTAATACACTGGTGTGGGTGGAACAGTGGTCCTTAACCAGTGGGGAAAAAATCAGGTTTTATTAGATATAGTACAGGAGCAACTTGATCAAGGGCACTTACAACCTTCTCTAAGTCCTTGGAACTCCTCTGTATTTGCTATAAAAAAGAAATCTGGAAAATGGAGAATGTTGTCTGATTTGAGAAAAGTGAATGAACAGATGAAATCAATGGGAACTCTTCAGTCTGTGCTTCCATCTCCTACTCAGTTACCTAGGGAATGGCCTCTTTGGGTTATAGACAATAAGGATTGTGTCTACTCTAGCTCTCTGGATAAGGAGGATATGAAAAGATTTGCCTTTTCAGTGCCCAAAGTTAATTTAGCTGAGCCTTATAAAAGATTTGAATAGACAGATTTGCCACAAGGAATAAAAAATAACTGTACTATGTGTCATATATATATGGTGGCTGTTCTTACTCCAGTAAGAAAAGCATTTCCAAAAATTATGTTATTACATTATGGATGATATTTTGGGCAGTCTACTTCAGGAACAAATGTTAGAAGCATGCCTACAAAAGGCCATAGAAACATTAATGAACTACTGATTGTATATAGATAGCCCTCCAAAAAATTCAAAAGCAAGCTCCTTTTCAGTCTTTAGGATATAAAGTATATCCCAAGATATTTACAGTACAAAAACGTTCTTTATGAACAGAAAAGTTGAAAACCTTAAATGACTTTCAGAAATTCATAGAAGATATCCAATGGATGTGTTCAGTCTTGGGCTTAACATACCACAATTGTATGACATTTTAAGGAGACACACTGCATTAGACTCACCACACCACACAAACCTAAGAGGCCCTGAGAGAGGTTGTACTGGCTTTATCAAATGTGGTTGAAAGACTCACTCAAAAACCCTTGGTAATATCAGTTTTTGCTACAAAAGAGGTACCTACCACAGTCTTTCATCAAGGAGACAGTGTGATTGAGTGGGTGATCCTGCAAGCGCAGGCAGACCAAAGCTTTATTCCTTATAGATGATGGTTATAATTGGGTTAAAGACCATTAATTCAGTGATAAAATTACCTTGGATAGGACCTGGCAAGATATATATCTTTTTTATAACAATGAACAAATTAATGTATGCTGTGAAACCTTCCCAAAGTGGCAAATTGTATTGACCACAGCTCCAAATTTTACACATGGATCACCCTTAAAGATAACCTGGCTATTACATAATTGTTTATGGATTTTTGAAGAAAAGTTTTCTAAGGTTCCTCTTAAATAACTGACCATCTTTACAGATGCAGCTAAACATAAGATTTGTGCTGTATATTCTCCTGACTTAGCTATAAAATGACCAGTCAGAACTTCCTTTTAGTCCACTCAGCAGAATGAGTTGTATGCAATTATGCTAGCTCTTACTTATTAGCCAGGATATGTAAAAATAATAACTGATTCAGCTTATTCAGTAGATGTGGTACAAAGAATTGCCATAGTCCAAATCAAATTTGTAGCCTCTAACATATATCAGCCTTTTAAGGAACTTCAGGAGCAAATGAGAAAATGTCCAGGTAAGTATTACCTCTTGCATATCTACTCTCATATTGGACATCCAAGTCCTGTATTTTATGGAAACTCAAAGGCAGATCACCTTCTCACCATATTAGCCAATACTCCTCTATTTCAGGCCGCCTAAGAATCTCATTCTAAATATGAAATTTAGTAAATGGATGTGACCCATTATAAATCTTTTGGTGGTTTGCCTTTTATCCATGTTGTAGTCAACACCTTTCCAAGATTTACTTTTGCAGAACCAGCAACAAAAGAGACGGCCCAGGTGGTAACTGAATTCTTTACATAGGCCTTTGCAGTTATGGACGTGCCATAAGCAATAAAAAAACAGATGATGGACCTGCATATGCTTCTAAACATTTCACACACTTTAGTGCACAGTATCAGATTTCACACACCACTAGTATAAACTTTAGTCCTAAAGTACAGTCAATAGTAGAAAGGAGAAAGGACAAACAGAGATATCAAGATGGTCTTCCAAAAACAAAAGAAAGGGGTAGTCACAGATAACCTTAGAGAACTTCTAAATTTAACTCTTTATGCACTGGTTCCAGCAGACAGGTTTCATAAGCCACCAGAAGGAGTGTCCAGTATGAGCAGTTCCAGTATCTTTAGATAATAGCCAAGTGATGTGGAGAAATTTGGAGAGTAGTGAATGGAAGGGGTGATATATGTAAACCACTTGGGGCAGAGGGTTTGCTTCTGTCTCTACAGATGATGAAGGAATCAAATGTGTGTCAATGAGCTGTTTCTGCCTCATCCATCAGAAAGAAATGGAAAGAAAAGACCCTCTGAACAAAGGAGAAGACCCAGGAAACATATCTGACTATGTCCACCTCTGAAAGATCATGGCAGTTAACCCTATGTGTATGGCAATTGAGTAGTGGACATCACCATGACGATAAAAATAATTGCTAAAAGATTGATGCAGGGCTTCAAAACCTGCAAGAATCATTGGATTCTCTGACACATGAAGTGATGGACAATAAATTGGCTTTGTATTATCACTTGACTGCTGAAAAAGGTATATGTGCGTTTGTGAGTTAATAGTTATTTTCTATACCTACCTTCTGGGACTCATGGAAGTCTTTTATAGTAACTTGTTTATTTATATTGTTTGCTATATTATTAATTGCCTGTGTGATTCCTCTCATACTGATGGATTTAACTACTGATGTATATATGATTCAATTAAAACAAAAGAAAGGGAGAGATGTAGAAGGCTTCAGAAGGCAGGGAACCCTAGGTGAGGTATAATACCCTTTAGTCCAGTAAAAGCAACTCAGCTGGCAGTGTCTGGTTCAGCTCCCCATCTCTCCTACAGGTTGTCAGCCTTCCTGAGAAGTCAAAGGCAGTATCAACCTATGTCATAATTAAAGCAGAGTGATACCAAGTGGAAAAGATTTATCTACACACAATAGCAAGTCATTTATGTGATCTTGCATGTGCAGTATATAATTAGCACATGCACAGTGTGCTACAGTTATGTAATGATATTAGGGCATATAAAGCTGAGAGAATTTGCAATAAACAGAATCCATGAATTATCATCTATGTGAGTCCCACCTTTCCATTCCTCTTCTAAGATCAAGGACCCAGGTTGATACTGAGATCCTCCATAGAGTTAATCCAGAACAGTATACAAAGGACCCAAGTGAGAAACAACATTAAGATAAGAAATATTCCCCATTTTCACGTAGTTTCAACTCCTTTAATGGGACAAGATTTAAAAAAAAAACATAGGTAAGAATATATAGATGGAAATGTGATGAATTTGAAATTAGTAGAACTGAGTTTAATCCCCAACATTCTTATTTTCTCTCATAATCTTGGGTAAACTCTTTTACTTTTGTATTCCTCCATTTCCTCTTCTTTATAATGAGTTTGAATTAGATGATGATTGAGTGACCTTACAACTATGCTTCTGTAATATACAATATTGAATGGTATGGATGTTATAGAGATGCTAATCAAGCCCTTCAAATTCTTTGATTTTTCTAGCCTTTAAGTCTATAATAACCTTTCTAAATCTTTTATATCTTGACCTCTCTGATGAAATAGAATGACTCTAATCTCTTTTCTTGGGACAGCTTATCCACTATTATGATATTACTTAAATATTTTACTACTTGCAAGATTCAAAGAAACAGTATTTTGAATCCCAGGAAAAAAATTCAAAATAGAAATTTAATAAATTGGAAGGAGGAATGTTGAATTTAAAGGAGAGTTTTGCTGAGGAGTCTTTTGTGGAAGCATTAGGAATTATTGGACCAATATAGATTGTAAAGATGCATTAATGCATTACTGGCAGAACTGCAAATTGGTCCAGTCATTATAGAAAAAATATTTGGACCTCTCACTTAAAAGTTACTAATTATTTTTGAAGCAGTCATAATACTATGAAGCCTCTACTCAAGTGATGGTAAAGAAATATGTCAATGTTCCACAGATGCAAAAATACTTAGAGCAATGTTGTTGTTGTTGTTGGGGATGGTGGTAGGGTATGTGTGTGTGTGTAGGGAGGTGCTCACTTATGTGCACACATGGCCAAAAGCTAGAAATAAAGTGATTTCTCATTATTTACAGAAATGCCTGAACTTCTTATGATCACTTATGTTATAGGAGTGTTGTGGAATACTATTGAGCCATAAAAATTATGTAATGGATGGCTTCAGAGAACTGATGCATATTAATGGAAACAGAACCAGGAGAGTAATTTATACATTACCAATTCCATTGTGAAGACAATCAACTTTCTATGAATTTAGAACACTGATAAGTACAATGACCATCATAATGCCAAATGATTAATAATGCAACACACTGCTCACTTCCTGTCACAGAGGATATGTACACAAGATTTTGATTGTGTTATAAATATTTAAGCATTACCAATGAGGGCTACTAATGCATCCAATGCAATGGATGAATCCATTAATTCATCTATCTATCTATCCATCATCTATTTATTGTTGTTTAACTGTAAACATAGCTATAAGAGTTTACTTTTTTCTTCTGTACTGGGGATTACAATAAGTGGAGAGAAAACAATTGTTTATTTAATTATTATTATTATTATTATTATTTTGCTTTTTGCTGAGGCAATTGGGGTTAAGTGACTTGCCCAGGGTCACACAGCTAGGAAGTATCTGAGACCAGATTTGAACTCAGGTCCTCCTGACTTCAGGGCTGGTGCTTTAACCACTGCGCCACCTAGCTGCCCCTTTATTTAATTATTTTAAAGTAAAACAATAGAAATATAGTCAGAAGATATAAGTAAGACCAGTTTACAGAGGATATTGAGTTATCTTGTATCTATGAAATAAGCAAAAACAATAAATGAAGCAATGAGGAAAAAAAGGAATTAAGCAAATGAGTCTCAATTCACTTTGCAGAGAACATTTATGAGAAGGTAGAGCATGATTTAGAAGAGTTGAGTTAAACCAAAATTCAGGTGAATAAGTAATGTCCTCTTAGATAGAAATATTGTCATGAAGCTCCTTATGAAATAGTGAGTGGCCTTTTCTTCTGCTGGTTTTCTCAGCAACTAGTCAAGTATGAGCTCAAACCAGTATCTCTGTGGGAAATTTCTGAATGGGTCAACTGTTGGGAAGGGAAGTTACTCCCTTACTCTTTTTATCTGTCATTGGCTTTTCCAAGCTAAATACAATGATTTAGTTCTATTAAGTAAAGATAATAGCAATGGAAAAAATAGTTTGTATCTCCAGCAGCTACAACTCTAAAACCTCCATGAGGCAAGGAAAATATGTGACATTTCACTGAAATATTGTAGAGCTTTCATCTTCTATGTATGAAAAGGAAAATCAGATAAATAATTTTTGTCATCCTTTTTTTTCTCTGCTCCTTACATAAACTTATCTGCTCTTTTAGAAGTTCATTGGGTAATTAAAGAAGTCCCACTTTTAGACATTTCTTCTAGAAGTTGTTAATTACTACTGTTGGCCTCCTCAGACATTCAGCAACTCTATACAATATTCTTTAATAAAGTTCATTTAAGTGTATCTGTTGAGTGTGTGATGTTTCTTTTTTCTTCAAGTAGCATGGATACTCAATCACCATATAATTAAATATTTAAAGAAATTTTTGTCACTAAATTTAGAAGGAAAATATGATGAAAAGTTTATTCCATTCTATCTTCAATCTTAAGCAATATCCTGTGGACCAAAGCAAAAGAATTAATTCATTTTTGAAGGATTAAAATTGGACAGTAGTATCGAATAAATTTGATTTGGGCCAATATTCCACATATTTTACAAGGACAGTCTAGATCCGCAAGTGAACAGAAAATAAAAAGGTCGCATCATAAATAACTAAGAGAAGCTTGGAAAAATACTTATCTGATATAGGAGAAAAGTGCATGAGTAACAAAAGATAAAAAAGATCACAATACAAAATGTATAATTTTTATTTCAAAAATTGTACAGGATTTTGTAGAAACATTCAATGAAGATAAAATGGTATAACAGTAACTAAAAAGTGTGCAAAGAGTTTCTTTAATAAGTGATTTTCAAGATGTATAAGAAAATTATTCTAATTCATAAGAATAAGAGTCATTATTAAACTCATAAATCTTCTCAAGATATTACCAGGAAGAAATGAGACTAGCTATAGTCAGAAAGGGAAAAAAGTTAAAAATCAATACCAAATTAAGAAATAAAAATTAAAAGTATTTCTAAGATTCCATCTCATGCCTGTTAGGTTAGCAAGACTGACCAAAAAAGTGTGTGTGTGTGTGTGTGTGTGTAAATATGAGAAGGAGACAAACATAAAGAGAAGGGGGGAGAGAGAGTTGTGTTTAAACAACAACATCAATATTTTTAAAACAAACCATTTTAAAGAATTTTATAAATTCTTGAAGAATGAAAGGAATACATCTAGGGAACTTTAAACAAAATAAAGCAAAATAATTTGAAAAACTGTAAAATATATAGTTATATAATAATTACATACTATCCATCAGAGAAAGATGATTGATTTATAGAAGGAGTGTTTTGTGCATGTATACTTACATACAAGCATATGCATGCAGTGTTTATTTGTATCCATATATGCACACCATGTGTGTATATATACACACAATATGCATATAATTAATGCATATGATACATATGAAATATGCACATGAGTTATGCATGTGCATGTGTGCTGTATATGTTTATGTATGTATATATGTGTATAATGTATATTTGTGTTTGAGCACACATGCATATGTGTATATAGCCACAGAGGGAACTGAAAAGAAATATGCTTTCATCTGTCTTTTCTTTTTCATTAGGGTGTTGGGATGGCAGAGAGAGAAACTAGACTTATGTTAATTATAAAAGAACAATTTAGAAGACAAATGTAGAAGACAGATGTTGAATAGTATATAAACATTCTGATGAAGTTATTATATTGTTAATTTTGGTTAATTGTTCTACTTTATTACAAAAGACCTCTCATAAAATATGAATGAGCTATAACTACTTGTAATGTAAGTAGAAAACACCAATAAAGCTTTTAAAATAAAATAGAATAATTTGTGTATTTAATAGAAAATTATGTAAGAAAAATGTTTAAGGACATCTAATAATATTCAAAGCAAGTTGCCATGAACTCTTTAGTTGGTGGGAGGGGAAAATCATGAGATTAAGGGCAAAAACACTTGATATTATAATTGTGTGGATTTAGAATTGGTGTACTATACTCAGGGAATAAATTTTGATGATTCTGTGTAAAATCCAACTTATATGCAGAAATACATATTTTTATTGGGGGCTGTATGTATGTATATAGAATTATGCCCCTGGGAGGAGCCAAGATGGCCAACTGCAGACAGCGTTCTTGTGAGCTCCTGAGACCTTCCCTCAGACCCAGACAAATTAAGCCTCCGAAGTGGTTTTGGAGTGAGGGCTCCACCAAACACTTGGAATACAACGCACTTCTATCAACAATCTATTTTGAAAAAACTCCAGAGAGGTTTAGCCTCAGGGGAATCGACCGCTGGTCGTGATCAGACACCAGCCAGGGCAGAAGTCAGGGCTGCGAAAGAGGGGCAGATTTTAGGCACCCAGAAAGCCCCTATGAGACACCTGGGCCACTTTGCTCTGCTTTCAGTCACATGCTTTGGCAGATCTGCCTTTGGTAAAGGGTGGATTGAGAGCAGCTGAAAATGTGGTCCTAGTGCAGATTTAGCTGCCCAGCCTCAGACTGGAACACAACTCGGCAAACTTCCCCAGGGCTGGTAAAAACTGCTGCAGTATTCCCTGCTGGTGACTGATACTTCAACTCAAAAGTGTGAGTAAGAAGCAGAAGAGAGCTCTCACCATAGACAGCTTTTATGGAGAAAAAGTAGAGAATTCCCCAGATCCTGAGATTCTGAAAACAATCCCAGATGAAGCCACGAAGGCAGAATTAAGCTGGTCTCCCTTCCAGAAGGCTTACTTGGAAGACTGCATAAAGAATCTTAAAAGAGAGCTAGAAGAAGAATGGGGAAATAAATTGAGATCAGGGCAACAGAGATATCAAAAACTGAAAAACAGGACTGGTGAATTGGAAAAAGAAAACAATTCACTGAAAAACAAAATTGGTGAATTGGAAAAAGACAACAATTCACTGAAAAATAAAATTGGCAAAATGGAAAAAGAATGCATTGAATCAAGAAATTCAATTGGCCAGCTACAAAAGGAGCTAAAAAAGATAACTAAAGGAAATAATACTTTGAAAATTAAAATTGAACAAATAGTAGTAAATTACTCAATAAGACTTGAAGAATCAGTCAAACAAAAACAAAAAAAAAATGAAAAAAATAGAAAAAATATGAAATATCTCCTAGGAAAAACAACTGACTTGGAAAACAGATCCAGGAGAGACAATCTAAGGATTATTGGACTCCCTGAAAGCCACAATGAAAAAGAGAACCTGGATGCTATCTTCCAGGAAATCATGAAAGAGAATTGCCCTAATGTATTAGAATCAGAAGGCAAAATTGGCATTGAAAGAATGCACCAATCACCTCCTGAAAGATACCCCAACATTAAAACCCCAAGGAATATCGTGGCCAAATTTCAGGACTATCGCACCAAGGAAAGGATATTGCAAGCAGCTAGACAGAAACAGTTCATATACTGAGGAACTGTAATTAGAATTACACAAGATCTGTCAGCTTCCACATTAAAGGACTGAAGGGCCTGGAATCAGATATCCCGAAAGGCAAAAGAACTTGGATTACAGTCAAGAATAAGTTATCCAGCTAGAATGAGCATCATCTTCCAGGGAAGAAGATAGTCATTC
>JAJPUD010032191.1:0-12076 GCA_023553655.1 Myrmecobius fasciatus | reverse complement strand
TTCCTATTAAACAGTGCATGTGCACACACACACACACACACACACACACCTGTCACATATTGAGGGCAACACAAACAACACAGTACCTCAAGAGCATGCTGTATTCTGTCTTTCTGTCTTCCAGAATGAGAAAGATTGCTGGCAATGCTGGAAGTGCTCGTCTCACAAATCTGTTCCCCCAGAAGACAGTCTTCTGGTAATAAGGTTTCTGCCCACAGACGGCAGATGCCATCCTGGCATGAGGTTAATAACACATTACAAACAGAACCCCTGAAGACAAATAGAAATAGACCAGGATTACCATATATAAATGAATATATGCATGTGTGTGTGGTCCACATATACTACCACATAGATACTATCAGTGTACACACACACACACACACACAATTTTACCTCAGTTTAGTCATCATCAGTTAAATACCTAATGTCCTTCACTTACACAGGCAATAACACTAGCAGAAATGAGGTTTTTCCCACTTGTGGTGATGAATTTATATTGATTCATTCAGGTTTTTTCATCCCAGTTCTCTCTTGTAAAGATAACACATACTATTATAAAAAGGGGAAGACAAATTTGGAGACTCAGTCTGTTGCCATAAAACAGCTAAGTTAACTGTTCTTTTAAGAAAGAATAATCCAGGGGGCAGCTAGGTGCGCAATGGTTAGAGCACCAACCCTGAAGTCAGGAGTTCCTGAGTTCAAATCTGGTCTCAGACACTTCCTAGCTGTGTGACCCTGGGCAAGTCACTTAACCCCAATTGCCTCAGCAAAAAGAAAAAAAAAAAAAAATAGAAAGAATAATCCAGATAGGAAGGTCTAGCTGCCACAGCTGAGCCCCAAGTTCCCAAAATATTCCAAGATAAGGCTTTCAGTATCATTCCATTGCATTTGTTGTCTCCAAAATTAAAAATGATCTTAGTTGTCAAATCCAATGACTTTTTACTTAATTCTCCCTGACCTCTCTGCAAGCTGTGACACTGCTGATCACTCTCTTTGATGCTCTCTAGGTTTTCTAGAGCAGGAATGGAGAACGTCCAGTCCTCAGGCTATATAAGAGCTGCCAAATGATCTGCTAAGGTAACTGCAGGCAATGATGAGCTGAAAGGTAGGTACAACAACCTTCCACTGCTGAAGTTCTATAAGTTGGTAATTTTAATGGCCCATGAATAATGTTATAAATATCCAATTAGTCCTTGGCAAAAAAAAAAAAAAAAAGGTTCCCCAGCCCTGCTCAAGAGTTTTTCAAGGATCATTCTCTCCAGGTTCTCCTCTTACCTCTCTGAACATCTCCTTTGCTGGAGCCTCTTTCAGATCATGCTCTATTACTTTATATGTCCCTCAGGATTCTGTCCTGGGCTCCTTTCTCTCCTCCTTTTATATTACTTTTCTTGTTGATATCATCAGTTCCTATAGCTTGATTGCATTCTCAATCTACCTTTCCTGCTTCAAACTCTCTGCTGACCTCCATCTTGCAACTTCAACTTACTTCCCAAACATCTGAAATTCGATGTCCAGTAGACATCTTAAACTCCAGATGTCCAATATGGAACTTTGTAACCCTCCTGCTAACCCCTCCTCTGACTCTTCACTATTCCTGTGGATGGCAACACTATCTTCTCACTCAGGCTTGCCACCTAAAAGGTGCCCTCTATACCTCAATCTTTCACCATCCACATCCAAGCTGCTGCCAAGACCTAGGGATTTCCCCTTTGCAACATCTCCCACCCCTTCTCTCCTGCAACACTGCCACCACTCTACCACAGGTCCTCAGTACTTCACATCTGGATTATTGCAATAGCCTAAAGGTGGGTCTGCCTGCCTCAGTCTCTCTCTACTCTATTTCATTCTCCATTCAGCCATTAAAATAGTACCCTTATAGCACAGATCTGATCACGTTTCCCTCCTCAATAAACTTGAGAAGTTTCCCATTACCTCCAGAAACAAACACATAAGGCTCAGTTCGGCATTCAAAGTGTTTCATAACCTAGCCCATTCCTACTATTCCAATCTTCTTATACCTTACTCCCCAACACATTCTTTAATCTAGCAACACTAACCTCTGGCTGTTCGATGAATAAAATATTCCATCTCTTGTCTTTGGGTATTTTCTTTTATCCCTCCTGTCTGGAACAGTCTAGTCTCCCTCCTCTACTCTGACTACTAGCCTCTTTGACTTCCATTAAACCCCACTTTCTACTGGAAGTGCTCCTTAGCCCCTTTTAATTCTAGTGCCTTCTCCATTATTTATTTATTATTTAGTATATAGTTTGCTTTATGTATATTTGTTTGCATGTTGTAAGCTCCTTGAGGGCAGAGACTGTTTTTTGCCTCTCTTTGTATTCCCAGCACTTATCTCAATGCCTGACATAGTATGTGTTTAATAAATATTGAATGATTTTATCCAACAACTCCAGCCCAAGATTCATCTATCTTGAATATGAGAGGATACCTAGTGCCACCATTCAAACATAAATCAAGAAAAACAGGTCGAAGTTTCCTTAAATTACAACTAGGAGCATCAAATAAAACTCAGAAGTTCTCCTGTTCTAAGAAAAGGCAAAATAAAAGTATTTTGTTCACGCTATCTTAACACTTCTAAATCATTTAAATACTTCGTGAAAATTTTTCCCTCTCAAAAAATTATTTTAATAAAACCTGATTCAATTTACAAGAAAAGTATTTTGCACATATACTTGCAATTAAGAAGCATGCTATTAATTTCAAATTTGAAAAAACAAAAATATAAATTAGAAAAACTGAGACTCCTAACATCCAATTCCCCTCCCCCAATATCCTTGTTTTTGGATTCTCAAAAAACAAAACAAAACAAACAAAAAAACCCCTCCTCTCCTTATCTAAAAGAAATCTATTTGCAGGGGCAGCTAGATGGCACAGTAGATAGAGCACTGGCCCTGGAGTAAGAAGGACCTGAGTTCAAACTTGGCCTCAGACACTTAACACTTATTAGTTGTGTGACCCTGGGCAAGTCACTTAATCCCAATTCCCTCTCAAAAAAATTATCTATCTGCTTAATTATCTATGTTACTAATTTATTTTCATTCCATACTTCCTACTGTTAGCACTAATTTCTCAGATATGATTGGTGAAAAAATTCCTAGAAAAGCTTTTAAAGTATGTTAACTGTTTTTTAGCAATTCTTATGGTATTATTCATGAGCAAGTTTAACTAATACCTTTAAATATATCAGACTATCAGAATATTTTATTTGAAAAGATCCTATAGTTTATCTAGGATAAGGAAAAATAGTGACTACTTTCCTCTATTCTTTGATATTTATCCTTTCTATTTATCCAATGCTTTGAGTTGCTAGCCTAATATATCACATTCACTTCTCATCATTTGTGCTTTCCTGTTATTTGAAATTCTACCCTTTAAGGCACTGAAATCAGCATTTATTTTACATTCAAATGTAAACAGTTTTCTAACCTGGGCATGAACTTGCTAGTGTTACGCCATGAAAAACCTGTTACAGCTCGAGGATGTGCCAAATAAACAAAGGAAAAGTTAGTAAATGTCTGCCTTTTTTTCAATTCTTGATGCTCTTGAGGTATAATAGACTTCCAACCAGTCATAGGATACCACACTTTTAAGAGACAATCATCCTGCAGAAAAAGATAAACCAATAAAAAATTAATTTTGCTATTGTTACTGTTCAGTCATTTCAGTCATGTCCTGTTCGTTGTAACCCCATTTGGAGGGTTTTTGGCAAAGATACTGGAGTGGTTTACCATTTCCTTCTCCAAAATTATTTGCACATGCACAAATAAGAAATCTTCTAGTGAAGCAAAATACTTAAAAATTAACTAAATGATACTATGAAGTACATAGTATAAACAAACAAATATAAATGGACTCTACTTAAATGACTGTAAGAATCCTACAAACAAATAAAGGGCTTGTAGAATTCTTCACAGCAAAGCTAGTACGATGCAATTATAGTAGCTGAAAAACACTATTAGATGACTCTGAATTTCTTCTAAAGCTACTACTTACTCATGACCATTTCTAGTTTTTCAAAGAAGAGGGAGGAAAAAAGTTATTTGAAGAAAAAATACTTTTAAGAAAAAGATAAACATGTAACTTCAAGGCTGACAGTTTACAAGGCAAAAGTATAGCTTTAGGGAAGCAGATATGACTGGGTGAACATTTGACATGCAAATATCAAAGACCAAGATTTAACTAAGGGAATGTCTCATGTAAAAAAATATATATATCATTTAAAAATCTCCCAAGACTCCCTTGATTCTAAGACTAAAATAAATTTGAAATGCAGAGAAAATAATCCTAAAATATCAGGTTTAAAAAAAATCAGTCCCTAAAAAAAGCAAATCTAATCAAAGTACTTAATGAACTCTGATTTTAAAAGTTATGAAGAAAGCTATGAATTTGAGTCACGTGTATTTAGTGAAGGATATTTTGTCATTGAAGCAGAGGCAGAAAATATCTCTTAGCTTTAGATCACAGTAGCACCATCTGCTTCAATCAGACCATGTTGGCTCCTCTAACATTAAGCAGAACAGATGCAGACTGAAAGAAACCAGCCCAATACTCCAGGACTCTCAGTTCCTTCTTAACCAAAAAGATCTTAATCAATGCAACATCTTCAATCCCAAAACATGTTTGTCCAAAACTAGAAGTACCTCTATTCATCCTCAAACTGCCAAGGGATCCCCAGTATCTCCCTATTGATAAAAAGAAGCAAGGAGAGCAATTTGAATCCCCAACAATTTAACTCAGAAGCAATATATTAAATCCATAAATATTTATTGCACAACTGTACATGCCCATTCAGCACTATATTAAGAGATTGCAGTTGCTGAATTCAATAAGAATACAATTTAATTGTAGGTAGCAAGTTTTATAGAAATAAAATAAAAGACACAAAATTCCTACAGTTCACCAAAGGATGGATTTGACCCTATGTTCTTAAATGTTATCCTAACGCAAGTTGATCTATGAAGATCAACTAAGCTGTAAACACTTTGAATGTGGACTCAAGAGATTTTTGTCTGTCATTGAAAACATCATTTGTCAGTCAATAAATATTTGTTAAGACTAGCATGTAAAACTTCAAAGCATAAAGATCATAAATTACTTATAGCCACCAATGAAGGAATGAAATTTATAAATGGCTTTTAGTACTATGTGGCCTGCTTCATCCTATTACATGTCTATACTTGGGTAGACCAACAGAAAATAAGAGTACTCTGAATCACATAGATTTGTCCAATCCTGTAGGATTAAGGAAATTATCATAATGAAATTATACATTTAAGTGAAATCGTACATTTAAATGAAATCAGAAGAACCAGTTGTAGACGAAAAGAAGAAATAGTTTATAGTCCCTCAAGAGGAGACTCAGAGATGTATATAAAGTATTTGATAAAATTGACTTCATTATGTGTTCAAAGAGAAAAAAATATATAATTTCATGGAACCAGTATTGGGGTCATGTTCTTGAAAAGTGTATGCAAAAAGATTACATCACAGTGAGAACTACTGCAACTCTTCAGCTTTCCTACTTCTAAAAAGATGGCAAAGTAAAAAGCCAAAAAGGGATCCTTGATCTAAACACCCCTTTCAAAATAAACACTAGAACAAACTACACAAAAGTTTAGTTTCATATATAAACATCTTTTTTTTTTAATCAGTCTTCATATGTAGAAATAGTCAAGTTAATTGACAGATCTATCAGATTAATAAGATTTTAGGTGGGGTTGGGAGACACAAAATAATTATCCAGGGCACTGAGAGCCTAAAAGATTTACAGGACTTGAATCCAGATATTCTTATCCAAATGCAGAAGATCCATCTGCCAGGCCAAGCTGCTACTTAGGAATTTATTGTGAATTATTGTTACATATTATAATTATGTGTAATACATCCTCTTACCAAACAGTAAGTTCCATAAGGGTTGTCAATCAAATTTTGTTATTTATCCTCAATGCCTAATCACAAAGGAGATGATTAATAAAAATATTTCTTGAGTGAAAAAAGCAGCATTAGAAATGCAAAAAAAAAATTTTAAAGAAAGAAATCACAATTGGTTTTCAAAAGAAAACTGGGATTTGAAAAAACTTCAAAAAAGTTTAACTATTTTTTTAAAAGTAATGGATTTTTAAAAAACAAATGAAAATTTCTTCAAATATTATCAACAGAAGACCCATAGTGAAAGTAAAATTTTCTCAACAATATTATGGCTAATAAACACATTGGAGGAATTAAGGGATAAATAAAATTAGGAAAGTTTCATGAGATGAAATAAAGAAGAAACTAAATATAAAAGAGATATCAGAATAAAAATGATCAAAATATATTTACTCATGAAAAATACAAGCAAAAGAAAAGACACAGCTGAAAAAAGTCCTCAGTAGAGGACAAAATCACAATAATAGAAAAAAATTCTATTTTTTTGTATCCAGATAATTACACAACAGAAAAAAGCACTAGAATCCATGCTAATAAAGAAGACAGATCTGAAGCACAAAGCAAGATGAGAAAAATTTTAAATTGAGCCCTTAAGAGAACTATGTAAAAAAGAATATAATTTCTCAGAAATATTTTTTTAAAAAGGGACATAACAAATTTACAAAATTCATGATACCAAAATACAACTAAGCCTCAAATTCAACGTTTCCAGTCACTTTAACTTTTATATTCAACACTACAATAACAAGGAAATAATATTATTAGTACCCAAAAAGAAAAGCCAATCACAATTTTTAAAACTCAAATTGCACAGATATTCAGCAAAAAAATAGAGATATAGATATAGATACATAAATGAGAGCAGTAATTAGTGCTATGCCCAAAATTTTATAATATATAATTTCATCCCAAAAGAAGTTTCTCAACAAAATTATTCTTTTAAAAGAACACGTTTTGGGGCAGCTAGGTGGCACAGTGGATAGAGTACCAGCCCTGAATTCAGGAAGACCTGAGTTCAAATCTGATCTCAGACACTTAACACTTCCTAGCTGTGTGACCCTGGGCAAGTCACTTAACTTCAAATGCCTCAGCAAAAAGCAAAAAATAAAAAAAAATAAAAAGAACATGTTTTGATGAGTTTTATAGAACAGTATGTAATAATGTAATGATTCTCCTAGACCCGCTCCCTTCCCACTTTTTAAAATTATTTCCTTTGAAATCCTTTAATTTTTGTTCCTAAAATAATAGGTATTATTTTTCTAGCTGTTAATTAATCCTTTGCTTAATTTGACTGATATAACACTGAATAATTAAAGTTGTATTGTCATTTTTATTATATTGGCCCGGCCTACATAAGAGTAACTAATATCTCTGCAATTATTTAAGACTATTCTTTATTTCCATAAAGAACGTTTTACAGTTGTATTCTTATAAAATTTCTGTTTCTATCTCTTCCTATTGGGGTTTAGGATTTGTTTTTTGGGTGTTTTTTTTTTTGTAATGTAAAGAAATGATGATTTTTGTAGATTTAATAGCCTACAACTTTGGTAAAGTTGTTGTTTTAATCAGATTTTATTTTAGGATTGTCTAAGTAACATCTAAAAAAAATTATTAATTTTGTTTTCCCTTTACATAAGCTTAATTCTTCAATTGCTTTTTCTTAGCTTTTATTCCTTTTTTATTTATTTCTTCCTATTTATTCCTATGCTTTTTAACATTCTTATTAGAAATGGGTGATGTATTTTATCAAAAAGTTTTCATTTTCTTGCTACTAATTTTGTCTACTATGCTTCTATTATTTTTTTTTATATTAAACCAACCTTGAATTCTTGGTATTAATCCAACCTGGTCAGACCTTATCATCTTTTTGATAAGTTACAATAGATTCTTTGCTAATTTATTAATTTATTTATTTTTGCTGAGGCAATTGGGGTTAAATGACTTTCCCAGGGTCACACAGCTAGGAAGTGTTAAGTGTCTGAGACCAGATTTGAACTCAGGTCCTCCTGACTTCAGGGCTGGTGCTCTATCCACTGCTCCACCTAGCTGCCCCTAAAATGTTTGTATTAATGCTTATTAGGGGTATTGATTAAGTTTTCTTTCTCTATTTTGACTTACCTTGTAAGTATCAAGTCCATATTTCCAGGAGACCATTTCTTTCCCATTTGTATAAATAGTTTAAAAAAACAGAAGTTATCAAATACTTTTAGAGAAATATTTGCACCTACTATCATCTTCCCTAAGCTCTACTTCTAATGGAACCAAAATATAATACTTCAGTTTTTGTTAATTGAAAAAAAAAGTTAAAATTAAAAGAACAAAGGGTCAATTCCACACACCATCATGAAGACTGTAAATAGGACCTTACCAAAAAAGACAGCAATTAATCAAATCATAACACTGACTTTAAGCAGTACAGAAACCTAGAGAGGAAATTAAAAAACAACAAAGAGAGTCTGGAAGACTGCCTTTGGACAAGAAGATCTGAACAGAGCCTTTAAGGATGTGCATAATTTAGAGAGATGGAAAACAAGCATAGACTGCATTTTAGACAGGAAGAATAGATAAGAAATCTGAGAACTAAAAACCTAACCTACATGTGGAATACATTTGAGTCTCACTTAAGAACTAAGTTGGGATTTGGAGAAAGGAGGGGAGAAGGCAGAGGGGATAAATAATTCCCAGTTTAAGGCCAATGAAGGAACAACCCTAACACTTTGTCATCAGTACTATCAAAAAATCTACCTTACAAAATTTCAAAAAAAAATAAATAAATTAAAAAGATACAGTAGTAGAAACCAGGCATTTTTTTTGGTCCTATACTCAGCATTCTCCCAAATATTCAGTTAGTTCAATGACATAAGAAATGTGAAAGAAATACTTCCTGAACCTCATTTTCCTCATCTTTAAAATGGGGGGGGAAGGGAGGTGGCACTGAACTACATAATTTCTAAGGTTTTTGCCAGCTCTAGAATTATCATCCTATGATGATCCTTAACATAGCATTTATTCCAGGACAAATTCCAGAGCTCCAAAAGAATATTGTTGGCAACTTGATATAAGATTTTTTAAAATGGAAAACTATCATAGCAGAGTTCACTGAAAAACAGTTTCAGATAAACCTTGGACTTTTTACACAGTACCTTGTATTAATAGATACTTAACAGGAATAGGATCTGAGCACACGCTCCCAATATTGAAATGATATTTCAGTGAGTTAAACAAGGTCTTCCACAAGGGGTTATCTTAGGGAAATAGGTGCTTCAAATGATGTGGAGGTTTTCAGGCTTCCCAGACAATTTCCAAGATGATCATGGGTACTTTCCCTCACATAGTATAAGCAAGCTCTTTATAAAAGCCTCAGAAGAGTTCAGAAAGGAAACTTCATCTTCCAGGTCTAAATCAAAATCATTTTAATTTTGTGATCACCAGAACCTTATAACAAAAGTTCTCCCAAGAGTCCCATATGATAGTCTCAAGAGCTCTTATACAGCAAGATGTCTTTTTATGCAAGGCACCTAGAGAATCTCCAAGGGCAGTCAGAAGACAGTAAATCAAAATATATCCCCAGAACTCCTGGTTCAAAAATACTATTTAATATAACTAAATACATTTTTATTGAACATCTACTGTATAAAAATACCTCTGCTAAGCACTGAGGAGAGACATAAAGATAAGTCTTCAAGAAGACTGCAAATTAGTAGAAGTCAATGGTTCAGGAAATATCCTTAGATGGAAGAATGTTCCAATTCTTATTCTCAGTTTTATGTGCATTTGGGCAATGAGAATTTTACACCTATCTGGATTTCTAATCAACATAAAAATGTGGCTAAAAGAGAATAGCTGAACTCACTTTTTTTTTAAACTGATTTTTCAAACTGAACAATTGCTATAAGTTAAAATCACTTAAAAGAATAAAGTCAGGCACACCAAATCCCAGGTAGTATTATTGGATGGGGGATGAGGGGGACAAGAATTGTAAAAAAGGAATAGCAAGGTAAAGGAAAAACAAAGCGCTTATAATTCTTGCACATTTGATTTTTGTTTGTTAAGTATGGAATAATTACAGTTTTAATATTATCATGTTTCCTTGAAGTTTTTGTTCTTACCCTTACCTTTCCAGCTGTAGCAAAATATTCACCATCAGGAGACCATTCCATCAAATGTACAGATACTGAAGTTCTAAGAAATGAAGATAAAATTTTTTCACACACACAAATGATCCAAAGCAACATTGCATAGCTGCATAGTATTTCATTTTTTGCTTCTCTTAAAATGTGACTTTTTAGAATTATTTCTTAAAATAAAGCAATAATCAAAATTTAATTCTGCCTATCAAGAAGAAAACATCATACTAATAGAAAAGTTCCACTCACATCTCCCAAGCCACTAAAATCTAACATGTCAAGAGATGAGTTTATCTCTTCCTAATCTGGTCCCATTCTAGACTTTATTATTACTGTCAATAGTCATGATCAAAACCAGACACACACATATCCCCATCCATAAACAAAAGTAATAGGGCTGTTGCTATCATTACCACACAGATTGTCTATTTCCAAAAACATTACTGTTTGAATTAACATATCTAAATGAAATGCAACACAAAATTACAAGTGATATTAAGAGCACATCTCTATTAAGAAATATCAATAAAATCATATACCCACTGATAAACCTCAATAGAGGTTAGTCCAACTATAGAGCAAACACATTTGCTAACTTACTTGCATTGCCAGATGCACTTCCAATCATTTAAAACAGGAGGAATTTTATTATCTTTAACCTGATCGATTTCCTCTTCTTCTTCTAGAATGTCACTCTCTGGAGGAGCCCATAACTGTACTAAATCAGTTGCTGTTAACAACCTGTTACCTGAAAATTGAAAAGTTAATGAATATGCAATATGATCACACCTAGACATGCCTTTAAAAACAATAAAAAAAATAAAATAAAGGGCATATGATACTAGGAAAGTAAAAAACACTATTCTAAAAGCTGTTTTGTTAACTCCACAAAGAAAAATACATACAAAAATTACATGTTTTCATTATAATTAACATTAGGGAATTATTTGAGGCAGTATTAGCCATAACAGGAGGAAGGTTTTTCAGAAGATTCACCTCTCCAAACCAGGTATAGAAAAATGTTCTGTTGCTAAGAAAGAATTCATTTTGTGAAAGAAATTAGGAGAATAGTTTATTTCTCACCCAAAAGTAAGACAAACTACTAATCAAGGTCTAGTAAAAAATCATGAAAATCCTGATTATCCCTCAACCTATTTTTTCATACATGTCTTGAGAACATTATGAAGTATTAATACAAAAAGACTGCTTTTATATATGACTTATAAAAAAATCAACTAAGCCTGCTTCCTAGAGTCACAGCTTGTGGGCTTGAAAAATAAGTCATTTACATAATTTTTTTTGTTTACAAAACACACTATATTCTCACTTGATCTTCACAATTGTCACTATAATCCCAATGTTACAGAAAGGGAACATGAAGCTCAAAGAAACTGAGTGATTTACTCGGGGTCACTTGGCCAACAAGTGAGAGAGAATTCAAAATCAGGTCTTTTTCCTCCAAGTTCAGGGCTCCTTCCAGTATACAAATATTTTTAAATTTAAGATGCTAATTTCCTGGAATACATGTGGAAACAAAAAGCAGGAAATTTTCTTTCCATTTTGTATAATATTTTTAATTCTGTCTCAGAGATATTTAAATTAAAAATTAATTTAATTATCTAATTATTTAAATAATTATCTAAAATTTTTCATTCTAGTAGGCAGGCTGATTTCAGAAAAGCCTGGAAAGATTTTCATGAACTGAATGATGCTGGCTCAATGAAGAGAGCAGAACCAGAAGAAAACTATATTCAGTAACAGCAAAATAATGTGATGATCAACTGTGATAGACAGCTCTTCTCAGCAGCACAGTGATCCAAGACAATTCCAAATAACTTTGGATGGAAAATGCCATCTTTATCCAGAGAAAGAATTATGGAAACTGAATGCCAAACAAAGCATCTTGGGCTTTTTCCTTTTTGTTCTGATTTTTCTTTCACAACATGACCAACACACACACACACACACACACACACACACACACACACACACACACA
>JAJPUD010032190.1:0-12078 GCA_023553655.1 Myrmecobius fasciatus | reverse complement strand
GGCATGTGTGGCCTAGCAGAGGGGCTAAGAAGGAGGAAGAGCAAGAAAGGGGGTTGGAGAAATCATTGGTATTGAGGGAGAGCAGCTTGGGCTCAGTGGGGAGGTCGGAAGCCAGACTACAGAACCAAGAGTAGAGTTACAGGAGAGTCTATCTATCAGTCAGTCGATAAATATGTATTAAGCACCTACTATGTGTCAGGCACAAGTACTGAGGAAGGGATCAGGGAAGGAGAAAAAGAGGCAGCAACAAGCGCAGGTAACTTTTTCAAGGAGTCTGGCTGAGAAATAAGAGAGGTATGGGACAATCTCTTGGGCCAGCAGCATCTTGCCCACTTTTCCATGGAACCATTTAAGGCTTGTAGCATGTTTATATCCACGATATCATTTGGCTGGGTCCTCACAAAGCTGGGAGGGAAAACATCAGATGTCCCTGTCACATGCAATCCTCCTTTTCCATCCTTCTTTGTATGTGGAAATGTTCATCTTTGTTGATGGGTCCAAGGTCATACATTTTAAAAGTTATTACCAGAATGGCAGAGGATGGCAGGGAGGGGGAAGGGGATGCCTTGGAAGCCTGTGGCTAGCTCAGGCTTCCTTCAGTCTTTGAGCAACAAAAAGTAATCAAACTGTGCAGACCCTTTGACCCAGCAGTGTTTCTATTGGGCTTATATCCCAAAGAGATCTTAAAAGAAGGAAAAGGCCCCCACATGTGCAAGAATTTTTGTGGCAGCTCTTTTTGTAGTGGCTAGAAACTGGAAACTGAATGGATGCCCATCAATTGGAGAATGGCTGAATAAATTACAGTATATGAATGTTATGGAATATTATTGTTCTGTAAGAAACGACCAGCAGGATGATTTCAGAGAGGCCTGGAGAGACTTGCATGAACTGTTGCTGAGGGAAATGAGCAGAACCAGGAGATCATTATTCATGGCAACAACAATACTATATGATGATCAATTCTGATGGATGTGGCTCTCTGCAACAATGAGATGATTCAGGCCGGTTCCAATGGTCTTGTGAGGAAGAGAGCATCTACACCCAGAGAGAGACGGTGGGAACTGAGGGTGGATCACAATATAGCATTCTCACTCTTTCTGTTGATGTTTGCTTGCATTTTGTTTTCCCTCTCAGGTTTTTTTCTTTCTAGATCCAATTTTTCTTGTGTAGCAAGATAACTGTATAACTATGTATGCATATATTGGATTTGTAACACATTTAACATGTATTAGACTTCCTGCCATTTAGGAGACGGGGTGGGAGGAAGGAGGAAAAAATTTGGAACAGAAAGCTTTGCAAGAGTCAATGATGAAAAATTACCCATGCATATGTTTTGCAAATAACAAGTTTTAATCAAAAATTAATAAAGTTAATTTTATGGTACCAGTTAAAAAATAAAAATAAAAATAAATTTTAAAAATTAAAAAAAAAAACCTCTTTAAGCAAGAGCCAGACAGCCACCTTCTGAGGAAGCTCAAAGGGGATTCTTATTCTGACTGAAGGGTGGAGGGGATACTACTGAGGTCCCTTCCAGTTGTGAGAGCTTGCAATTCTGGGAAATTCTGCTTTTCATCCCTTCTCCCCACAGTTTCCATCTACTATTAAAAAGTGGGCATTTTGAGGAGAACCCACCACCCGAAGGCAGTGGCTTATCATCAAGGGAAATGTGGCCAGACATTCCCAGGGCTAGGAGATGGCAGGGATGGGTTCTGAGATTTACCCCTCTCCACTGTGTGAGTTTTCTGTTCATTGGTCAAATGGGGACTTCCCAGAAGCTGGAGGGATAGACTGGGGGAGGAAGGTCCTTTGGACACTCTGCCTTTTCCTGGGCTAGCAAAGCTACTCCTGCAGGCTTCTCCTCTCCTTCAGCCAATTAGGGGCCATGTCCTAGTGAATCTGCCGTGTGGTCTCCCTCCATCTGCAGGGTCACCCCCTAGTTCAGACCATCTTGTCTCTCCCGAGGAGTACTGCTGACCACTTCCCCTTCCTCCAGGGTGGGAAGGGGAACACAGCACATGGAAAGGCTGGCAGCAGGACCAAAGCTTCCATAGAAACAACCACTTGCCAGCTGCCCCTGGACCAAACCCCTCAGGAGCAGGAGCCAGCTCAATCTCCCTGCTCTGCCTCGGTTTGTGCCCATGGCCAGATGTGTGGAGAACATAAACCCCTGGCCTGAAGAAAGCCCGCCGGCCCCTTTGTGTACCTGGAGGGCCTGGGGTGTTTGGTGGCTCACAAGTTAAACTGAGAAAAGGAGAAACAGTCATGTGGGTCCTCAGAGAAAGCCAGCTCCCCAGGGCTCTCTCTCCCTTCTCCAGACAATGTCTCCCTGAATCATCTCATCATCCCCCCGGGACTCCTATTATCCTCCAAGTCACAATCTAATGCTAATCTCACTGGCTGATGTCATCATTTGGATGCCCAGAGGCCCCTCAAACTTCAGGTGTCTAAAGCAGATCTCATTCTCTTTCTGAGCCCACAGGGGCCGGGCTGGAAGGTCACACTGACCAGAAGCCAAGCCCTCCCTCCTTTGCCAGGGCACATCCCCCCCTCCTTGAGATGGGGAGTAACAGCCTCCTTAGCTCCACTCCATAGAAGGGAAACTGAGGCACCAAGAAATGAAGGGGATTGTCCAGGATCAAAGAGTTGGTGAGGGGAACACCGAGATTCCTGGGTCTTCTGTGTCAAATGAACTCAATGTACATTTGTTAGCTGCCTTCCCTGGACCATCCTATCTGGCCACTGGCCCCGATGGCTCTGGAGGAAAGAGCGAGGCCGGTGACCTTGCACAGCCTCCCTGACTTCAATCCAATTCCCTTGCACGTCCTGACGTCACCTCCCTGATGTCATGGCCCTCTACAAGAACTAAGGACAAATAACAACAACCACAGCCCTAGACTGGGAATAGATAAAAAGGAAACAATCTGGGAGCAATTCCGAGAGTTTTCATTCTCCTGGAGGAAAAACCGTGTCAGAAGGGAAGGGAACCCAAGATGACTTTTGTGGAGAGGAACATAGATAAATGTGGGCAGCCATCAGGGGAGGCTTCCCAAGGGAGGTGAGCTAAGCCTGGAAAGTAGCAAGGAGCCATAAAGTGTGGAGGCTGAGGGAAGGAGAGACCAGGCAAAAGCCCAAGGTGGAAGTTGTGTCCAGTGGAGGGACCCACAGGAAGAGCAGTGTAGATGGAATGGAGGAGATGCAAAGGTCAGCTCTGGGACAGACTTCCAGAAAGTGAGGCTGGAGCTCCACTGTGGAGGCTATTTCTAATGGTCAGGTGGGTCATGTGCATCGTATTGTAGACCAATAAGGAGACTGGGGGATGTGGTCCAACCCAAGTTTGGGGTTATTAATTCCACGGTTAATTGGGGAGCAGAGAAGACAGACGCTTTCCAGGGGGAAAGATACCAAGCTTTGTTTGCGGCAGACCAGTGTTCTTTTCCCTCCACTGGCCTCTACCACTGCCCACACACTGACCCTGCATCCTGGCCATGAGCTTATCTCCTACCCCACCTCACAAGCTGGAACTTACTGGTGGTGAGGGGTCCCCTTATCCCCCTCTGCTGAGGACACAGCTCCCAGCCCACTCACAGACGGGGATGGGGACATCTTCCCCACACATGGAGATCCAAGACTTGACATAAGGGCTGGTTAATGAGCTCAGGTCTGTCTTTGAGTGAACCTGAGCTGGAGTCATCAGGAGGGGGTTCAGCACCCCCTCCCCATCCTCGGCCAGTCAACCAACAGTGATTCATGTAGTACATTCTCATGATATTCCCAGGAATGGGCTACAAAGGAAGGTTAAAAACCTCTGAACTCTGATAAGCCTCAGCCCCCTATCCTGTCCCCACTGGACTGACTCTAGAAAGCTGCATGTTACTAAAATTATCTGAATATTCCATATGCACACCCCTGTCCCGGGTGCTGAGGGCAGAGCCAGGAATTGCTCCCTTTCTGGCCTTCCCCACTAAATCACATTTTGTGGTCATCAGGCAACTCAAAGAGCTTCGTGGATGCATAGACGGACAGATGGGTGGATGGATAGATGGATGGATGGATGGATGGATGGATGGATGGATGGATGGATGGATGGATGAATGGATGGATAGGTGGTTGGATGGATGGATGGATGGATGGATGAATATATGGTTGGATGAATGGATGGATGGATAGACATTCAGACAGACAAAGCTAACAAAAGATGCTAAAACTTCTGAGAAGGGGTCAACTGATTTTGGAGGGAGATGGTGGCAGAGAACATTACTAGGAAGACATTGGGCAGAACCAGAAAGGAACTTTGCCTAATTCAGTTGTTCCTGAAAGGCTCCATTCAGGACCCTGAGCCTCATGTTCTTTGACTCACAGAAACTTAGCTCTCCATCATGACATCGATGCCCATGGGCACCCAATCTGACTCCTCTGGGAAGAACAGGGGTCTCTGTGTGTCCCCACTATGCAGCAGATGCAGATGGTTAATAAATGGCGCCTCCTGGGCAGTCCTTTCAGCTTTGGGTAAGTTCTCATGATGGGAAATTTTCCTGGCATTCAGTCTCAAGCTGCCACTTCTATAATGTGCAGGCATTGCATCTGGTTCTGCCCCAGAAGCTAGCAAGAACAAGAGAGCCCCTTCCTCATGGAAGCCCTTCAAATATTGAGTCTTTCTCTCCCTACCTTCCCCCAGCTCCACCTTCTCTCCTGCCAGATCCTTTAATTGACTCTCCTACACCCTAGCCTCCAGGCCCTTTTCCCTCCTGGTTGTCTTTTCCAGGCACTTATTTGTCAGCATCCTTTCTAAACCGTGGTACCCAGGACAGGTGACTGTCACATGCCTCATACTGAACACTAGGTGGCTTTCCCAATAACCCCGCCCCAGTCCTCTGGGGGCTCATGCTCACTTAGTGTTGAACCCCAGATTTTGTGGGAGCTGCTTCAGGTCATGTGGCTGCCATCTTGTACATCTGTCCCTATGAAGCAGTATCTGATTGGATTAAGGCCAAAGTTTGGGTTTTGGGGGTCTTTTAAAGCCCTGCCTCTGTGGTCCAGTGTATGAGCTCTTCCTTGGCAAACATGAGAAGCAGAGATGTTGATAAAAATGTGGAACAGCCCAGACCCGGACACAAATCTGTGGGCCATTCCAGTGGGCACATCACAGCAAACTGACAATCAAGCTATTAATGATGACTATATATGTGTATGTATGTATATATATATATATATATATATGTAAATACATTCACCATTAATAGCTGGCTTAGGAGATAAATAGATAGATGGATAGATAGATAGATAGATAGGTAGATAGATAGATAGATAGATAGATAGATAGATAGATAGATAGATAGATAGATAGATTTCAGTTCTTAACCGGTCCAATCTCATCCCCATTTTGGTGCATTTCTCCATGATTGCCACAACATTGACCCATCTGAGGCTTTCGAGTACTGGGCTAAAAACCTGTGGAAATTCCACCTAGCTATAGTAATTTCCTAGATGTAAGATGGCTTTGGTCCAATCTGTCCTTGCTGAGACACTCTGGCCCCCTTCCTGTTTCAGGTGCTCACGAGTCCTCCCTTTGATAACGCACCCTAGAACTTTCCCAGAAATCAAAGTCAAGCTAATAGGTTCATACATTTCATTCTCTTCCCTTTCTTGAAAACTGAAACAACTTTTGTCCCCCCCTTGCTGTGTGGCTTCTCTCTTGGGCAGCACAGATGGGGGCTCAGCCACAAAGGTGGCCAGTTCCTTTGGGGTGTCTGTGTGCTCTCCTCCAATCCTCTTCCTCAGCTTCAGTCACAGCCATCCCTCACTCCTCTCCAGTCCATGGACAATGTCCCTTGGCATACAGGACATGAGGGTGCCATCCCCCGGAGGAGCATCCTCTCCTTTCTTTGGTTTAGCTTTGGGCAGTGTTGGGCTGCCACTGGAAGTGCTACCTTCCCCCTCCAAGGTGGGAGGAACTGGGGGCAGCCACCACTGGGCATATGCAATAGTAACAACTCGCTAAGCTCTCCCAGAGCAGGACAGATCAGCCAGCCCCTTGGCACCCGGGGCTGAGTCATCCCAGCAGCATCCCAAGGAAGCTTCCTCCCAACCAGCGGCATGGCAGGGGAGGAACTACCGTGAGCTGGGAAGCAGAACACTGATCCCATGTTGGGGACCGGCTTGATCCTCTCCCAGCTGGGGCTGAGGCAGGTGGTCCAATGTCTCCCAGCATCCATCAGGGGCCTGCGCTGTCTGCCTCACGCCATTGATATTGCCAGGGAGGTCATGTGTCTGAAGTATAGCAGAGCCTGGAAAGCTCCGGCCAGTCTACAAAGCCCAGAGCGCCTTGGAGACCCGAGGGGAAGCCAGCAGCCCAAAGCTCCCACCGCTCCCCTCCCCAGCCACCTCTGGTGGGAAGCTCTGAGTGCTGGTCCTCACCAGCCCTGGGTCATGGAGCCCATGAGAGGGCAGATGCCCTGTTCTGCCCCCTGGCTCTGTGCTGGCCCCTGGCTCTGTGCTGGCCCCTGACCCTACTCTACACCCTGGCCCTGATCTGCCCCCTGGCTGTACTCTACCTCCTGGTCCTCCTTTGCCCCTTGGCTCTGTTCTGCCCCCTGACCCTACTCTGCCCCCTGGTCCTACACTGCCTCCTGGCTTTGCTCTGCCCCTTGGCTCTGTGCTGCCCCCTGGCTCTGCTCTGCCCCCTGGTCCTGCTCTGCCCCTTAGCTCTGTGCTGCCCCCTGACCCTACTCTGTCCCCTGGTCCCCCTCTGCCCCCTGGCTCTACTCTGCCCCCTGGTCCTCCTCTGCCCCCTGACCCTACTCTGCCCCCTGGTCCTGCACTGCCTCCTGGCTCTGCTCTGCCCCCTGGCCCTACTCTGTCCCCTGGCCCTGCTCTGCCCTCTGGCCCTGTGCTGCTCGGTGTTTTATCAATGACTAGAATGATGCTCCAGATGGTGTGCCTGTCATCTGTGTAGACCACAGAGATCTGGGAGGCGGGCAGAGGGAGCGGGCTGGCTGAGTCAGAAGCCAGAAATATCCTGACAGACCAGAAGCTAATGAGATGAACTTTATTGAGAATGGATGTGGAGTCTCACACCTGAGCCCAAGGCGAGAAGGGCCCTCTGAAGCCTGTAAGGGTCCTCCCGTGGAGGGGCCTGCTTGGCTCGGGGGAAAACTGCCTCAATCGTGCCCTGAGGGTCGGGTGGAAAGACTTACTGCAGGGGAGCCCTGAAGCCCGGATGACCAGGGATTGTGAGCTGTCTTTCCAAGATGCTCCCTATGAATGGGCCAGGGGGCCCCTGAGCTTCTCTCCAGCCCTAAGGTCTGTGAGGCTGTTTCCAAAACTTAAGGTCATGAATACAAGATGAGGGGGTGTCTGAGAAGAAAGGTGCTGGTGGGTTGAAGAGTAAGGCAAGTCAGCTTTGTGAGCTGGACACCCAAAAGCAAGGAAATGATTGGCCACATCAGTGGGAGCCTGGTGTCCAGAATGAGGGAGGTGGCCATCCTGGTCTGCCCTCCCCAGAGCAGTGGACTCAGTCCTGGGTGCCCCATCTGGCCTTTTTTTTTCCATCCATCTGTTTATTCATTCTTATTGCTGAGATTTGTGAGAAGCTTTACTCTCTGGTGAGGGATCTATCACGACAGGGCCTTAAGGCAGGAAGAAGACAGGGGCTTTTCAAAAAAGGACAGAAGGCCGCTGGCAGAGCCTTTCCACCAAGGCAGGAGGGACAGGGGCACCAAAGTTCAGCCACTCCATGAAATGGACACTTATCCTCATCGACACTTAGCCTCATGGTGGGTGGAATGGGAAGGGGGCCCTCAGGGATGGCAACCTGAGGCAGGGGAATTGCAAGAATCAGTCTTCAGAAGGATGCAAAGCCAAACCCAGAATTGCTGGAATTGATATCAGGGCAATTCCTCTGGAAGAAAACCCCCAGCCTGATATTTGAGTCCCAGGACAAAGCTCTGATGGCCCCCTGCTAGTTACACTCTAAAGATCTGAGGGAAAACTTGGCCCACGCTCAACCAATTACAGCAGATGGGTCTTAGAGTCTAACATTCCTCTCTGGCAACGTCAAATTGTAAATGAAATTTTGTTAAAGATGCTTTGTAGGAGATAAAGCACAGTCACAGAGTCATGTTTTAGGAGCCATTAGGATCATTCGCAGGCACAGTTATCATGGACTATTATCTGTAATTGTGTGTGAGCTCTGCTAAGGATGCTACAATGAATTTTGCATACCACAGGTGCCTAATAAGTGCACATTTGAACATTTTGTCATTTAGTCTTTCCCGTTACATGATCCTACACCCAGCCCCTAGTGACATCCCCCACAAAGCCTGAGGCTTTGTTTTTGGATTGATCATGGAGACCAGAGAATGTCAGAGATTGGAAGTCAGGAGACTCAGACTCTAGGCACATTGAGTGACTTCAAGCAAGTCACTTAATTTTCTTACCTGTGACACCTAACACCCCATACCAAGTTAAGGTCAAAATGGGTTCATGATTTAGACATAAAGGGTGATACTATCAGCAAATTAGGAGAACAAGGGATAGTCCACCCCTCAGATCTGTGGAGAAAGGAGGAATTTATGGTTAAAGAAGAACTAGAGAACATGATGAAATGCAAATAGATAATTTTGATTATATTAAATTAAAAAGGGGTTGTACAAACAAAACCAATGCAGCCAAGATTAGAAGAAAGGCAGAAAGCTAGGGGAAATTATTACACCCATTGTTTTTGATAAAGGCCTCATTGCTAAAATATAGAGAGAATTGACTCAAGTTTCGAAGAATACAAGCCATTCTGCAACTGATAAGTGGTCAAAGGATATGGACAGACAATTTTCAGATGAAATTAAAGCCATTTCTAGTTATATGAAAAAATGCTCTAAACTGCTTTGAGAGAAATGCAAAGTAGACATCTCTGAGGTACTACTAAACACCTCTTAGATTGGTGAAGATGATAGGAAAGGAGACAATGATAAATGTTGGGGGGAATATGGGAAGATTGGGACAATAATGCATCATTGGTAGAGTTGTGAAATGATCCAACCATTCGGAAAGTAATTTGGTACTATGCCCAAAGGGCTATGAAACTGTGCACACCCTTTGATCCAGCAGTGGCACTACTGGGTCTGTATCCCAAAACGACCCTAAGAGAAGGAAAGGGCCCCACATGTGCACAAATGTTTGTGGCAGCCCTTTTTTGTAGTGGCTAGAAACTGGAAACTGAAGGGATGCCCATCAATTGGAGAGTGGCTGAATAAATTATGGTATATGAATGTCATGGAAAATTATTGTTCTATAAGAAACGACCAGCAGGACAATTTCAGAGAGGCCTGGAGAGACTTGCATAAGCTGATGCTAAGTGAACCAAGAACTAAGAGTAGAATCAAGAGAATATTGTACACTGCAACAACAAGATCATGTGATGCTCCACTGTGATGGGCTTGGCTCTTTTCAACAAAAAGGTTGTTTCAAAGCAATTCCAATAGACTTGGGATGGAAAGATCCATCTGCATGCAGAGAGAGAGCCATGGAGACTGAATATGGATAGTATTCTCACCTTTTTTGTTGTTATTGTTTGTTTGCTTGTTTTTTTTCTTTCTTGTGTTTTTCCCTTCTAACCTGATTTTTCTTGCCTAGCATGTAGAATATGGAAATAGGTTTATAATAATTGCACATATTTAACCTATTGGATTGCTTGCTGTCTAGGGCCTCTTCTAGACAGCAGGAGCTGAGAGGAGAAAACAAAAGGGAGAAGGCGGGAGGAAAATTTTGTAAAGGTGAGTGTTGAAAATTATCTTTGCATGTATTTGGAAAAATAAAATACTATTATAAAAAAAGACGTTGGGGGATAAGATCAGGTTCCTCAAAAACTCTCAATTTCTGACGAGGCAATAATTTTGTGAACCCCTCTGGCCCTCACCTACTCCACCTGTCAAATGGGGATAACATTTGCCCTGTCTCCCTTCTCAATATGGCTAGTTGAAAGAAGGGATAGAACTCGACTCACTCTTCTCCTAAGCTCCTGGGGTATATGGGCCTGCTCTCCCCACCCCTAGAAAACAAGAGTTCTTCCATGAGATGGGGGACCCTGCCTTCCTTATCCTCAGCCCTGGACAAACACTTTTCAGCGCTGATGTCTGTGATCTCAGGCTGGTAAGCTTCATGCTGAGCTCAGTCTTTGGCACCCACAAACCCCAAACTCTGCTTCCTGACCATCGAATGATCCATAAATGAGGTCAAGTCTATGAACAGGCTGTCCCAAGAAGAATCGCCATCAACGACCACTTGGAAATGGTGTCCAAACGTTCTAATGATCAGACATCCAAGCGGATGTCTGCCGAACTGGTGAAGAAAGGCAGACACGGCCCAAATCAGCTCTGATGGAGATGGGGGAGGGGATTACGGGGGAAGGGGAAACGGACCAGGCAACCTGAAATAGGAGCCGCAGAGCCCCCGTCATATCCTTTCCCCCGGGGATCTCACCCCAGGGCCATATCGGAGGCTATCAGGGAGAAATAAGAATTATCTAAGTGGAAATAGGAACAGTATCTTTAGAGGCCACTGGGGACGCCGCAGTGCCTAGAGTCAGTGAGTGCTGAGTTCAAATCTGCACCCCCACACTTCACTAGCGGGGTGACGCAGGGCAAGTCACCCCTCCCTGTTGCCTCCTCTCCTCATCTGTAAAATAAACCGACCAGGCAGGCGCATGAAGAATGGCTCCCCAGTGCCCCACGCCAGCAGCACTTTGTCCGCCGGAAATAAAGGGGGGCGCACTGGGGCTGACCTAACCCGGCACACCTTGCGCGCCCCCCCAAAGCCTCGCCCTCCCTCCCCAGGCAGGCAATGTCCCCCCCCCCCCGCGGAATAGGAACTCGCCAGCTCAGGACTGCCTCACAGCCTTCGCACCCCAAGCTGGCCCATGATTAGGGGAACCAAGACCTCGTCGTTCTCTTCTGCGCAAGAACCGATGAGCAGGAGTTCTCCCAAGTCAGGAGAGGACAAAGCAAGGGAGTGGAGGGAAGGTCAGCTTGCGACTAGAGGGATGGGGGTCAGAACCTGGGACAGCTCCCACAGGGAGCCGCGCCCAGGGCGCAGGGAGCCCTTGTTAAAGCTGGGAGCCACCTTTCTCTGAACAGACCGCAAGTGATCGCGGTCGGCAGGCTCATAGACGGGGAGTCTTCTCGGGGGTTCTGCGTTTCTTTACTAAGTTGAGAATAAACGATTTTCTAAACAGAAAGTCCCCCCCCCCATAACACTAAGGGCTTTGTTTCAGGACAAGTCGGGCCCTTGGTCATGGTAGGGATGGTCTTGAGGCCAGTGGGCAGGCGCCATTTTCAGGCTTCCCTGGGGCCACCCATTGGGCACGGTGTCCCTCCACTCCGTTCACCCCGGACACCCCAAGGTGCTCCCAGATGTGTGTGAGGCTTGCCGAGCCGCTTGCTTCCCGCTCCCCTTCTCTGTGCTCCAGCTGCGATCCTTCTCTCCTTGGAAAGAAGTCACGGGCGCATCTTGGAGGTGGGGAGGGGGGAGGGGGAGGTCTGTCCTGACTGCCCGGAAGTAACTGAAAAGGTGGCTTTTCCCCAAGTACCGGAAGCGCCCTGCAGGGCTCGGTGATGCTGGCAAGGAGCTCTGCAGCTGGAGCGGCTCGGGAGGGGGGGAGTGACGGTGCAGCCCACATCTGCCTGCCTCAGTGCCTCCATTAAGTTAATGAAGCAGTAGCCCCTGGTGCAACAGCAGCAGCTCGGAGCCCTGACGAGCTGCACAAATATTTTAAATGAAAAGTCTCTCCAGCATCCAAATATTGACGCTCACACTGTCACAATGCGCGCTTGTTGCTATGGAGAAATCCCGTTCCCGAGCTCAAGCCCAATTCTCCAGAGCAAGATGTGGTCCCAGCTCCAAGGCGCTGGCTGCTTGGAGGGCACGTGACCCAAAAGAGCCATCAGCTCTCCGTCCGTCCATCCCCCCTTCTTCCTTCCTCCCATCCTTCAATCCATCCCTCCTTCTGTCTTTCCATTCAGCCCTCCATCCATCACTCCTCGTCCTTCCATTCAGCCCTCCGTCCATCCCTCCTCTGGTCCTTCCATT
>JAJPUD010032189.1:0-12078 GCA_023553655.1 Myrmecobius fasciatus | reverse complement strand
TTTTTTTTTTTTTAAACTGGACAAACATTGTTAACTTAGGCCAGCCTTTCCCTTTTCCTGATTGCTACTCAGTTACTATTATTGCCTTTAATATTATTATATATTATAATTTAATATTATTTGAGTGATACCAGACTGTTGGACTTTTTAGCTTCTATCACCATCATCAGGACCAAAGACAACTGAAATAACTTCATTTTCTTTGAAAGTAGTTCTCATTTATTTGCCCCAACTCTCTGAAAGGCATAGTAATGTTCATTGTTCTTTGACCATTGCAAAAGAACATTAGTTAATTGAACTTTTATAATCCAGTCAAATGGCATTAATTTACTCATTCTTTATGTTTTGTAAAGAAAATTTAAAGATTTACATTTTAAAGACAGACAGACACTTTCCCAAGGAAGTTTTATATTGGTCCCTATTGATTAAAAATTTGTCCCTTGGTCTGGGAATGAAATAAAAATGCCAATTATTGTAGTATTTTAAATTGATACAATTGCTCTCCAAAGGATCCAGTTGGACCCATTTTTTTTTTTTTTCTCCTTAAGAGTGTGAAGGACAACTAGACACACCCAGTAAATAAAATGAGGAAACTAGTACTTAAACTCCACACAAATGTACTGATTTGATGCCTATCAAATGCATTTGCTTTGGGGGGAGGATTTAAAAATCTTTTCCTTTTTAGCTAAATGGATTATCTTTTCCAAACACATACTTTCCTTCCATCCAGAATTTCCTAAAATTTGTCCGGGTTTTTCCCCTTCTCTAAAAATGATTAGCCCTTGTTAATATTCAGAAGATAAAGTCTGTAGTTATTGTTTTCAAGGTCAAGAAAAATAGTTTCTTTTATATTCATCTACCTACATTTCTCCATTAAAAACAAGTTTAGAAAATTAAGCTTGTTCTCAATTTTCACACCCTCTAGTTTCTAGAGTCAAATTTCTTTATTGGCATCAAAAGTTCTTGAGTAGCCTTTGATGCCAAACAGAATAAATAAATTTTAAGCTAGCATATAATACCATACATAAAAAAATTAGGAGATTATTTTCTATGTGTAGAAAAGATGAAATGCACTTTTTAAACTTAATTTTTTTTCCCCACTTAAGGGAACATTTAGCAACATTCCCCTGCTGCTGGAAAAGGTAAAACTGATGGATTGGTATAGTGCACCTTATGCAAAAGGTGTGTAAAACAATTCCAAAAATAATGGATGGTTCAAAAAGATTATTTCTCACTAAGTATAGTCTTATTTGACCTTAAGCCTTATGAGCTTTGTCTCTGGTTTCCAGCCAGGAGCTTTCACTATGAAAGCACATCATTTTTAGTGCTGAACTATTTTTTGACACACTGAATGAATGCAATATGTTAACACTCCTGTAAGTCCCAGAATTGCTTGGCTGCCCCTTGCCCTGCCTGCCTGGTACTGGCTGAAAAGGTACCATTGTTTGTTCTGCAAACACTGGGTGATGTTTGTTTCCAAGGTGACTGTGGTTCTATTGCTGCCGTTTAAGCAAGGGGGGATGGGGAGAGAGAAAGTTGGCTTTAAACACCTGAGAGCATCCTGTTCTGACTAAAGAGTATGTGTGTTTGGGGAAGTTGGAGGGTATTAAAAAAAAAAACAAAAAAAAACACCCAACCTTAGTGGTATAATTTGGAGAAAGATGAGTACTTTGAAAATAGGAAAAGAAGGCATTTTATCCGTAAGTTTGAACCGTGGATTTTGAATGTGTAAATTTAATGTGCTCCAAATGAAATGTCTTTAAGAAGATGAAAGAAATACTAGAAATTGATATGCAGGTTTTTCTGTCCAAAAAACCCCCAAAAGGTCATATTCAAGTGATGAAATATTTTAGGGAAGCAGTAGCTAGCTTTGAAGTATTAAATTCTAATTTTTATTAGAGATAAAGGTTATTTTATATCTAGGTGACCTATAAGCAGATATTTAAATGAAAGAAAAGGTCTATAGAGGTATTAGTAAATTAGATGATATGAGCATTTAGCTGTGCTGTTTTTTAATGATTTCAGGGAAGTTAAGAGAGCTTAAGCTAGCATCAAATTTATTCAGCTCACCACTGCAACTGGTGGTGTAGTTGGCCCAACCAGGATGTAGTTGGAATTCAAGGACTTAAATTGTTGATCGGTTTTTAAAGACAAAGTAAATAAGTGACCCCAGAAATCATTCACAGAAAATAAGAGTATTCTGTTGATTTTTGCATTACTGACAAACTTTTCCCTCCTTGGCTTTTAATACTTTAAGTTGGTCAGTGAAGAAATTTAATTACAAAATAAAATTTCTTCTCTTCTCCCCCCTTTTTTATTGGACATGGATGCTGTTAACAGAACTTTGCCTTTTCAGTCCTATCAGGTTTAGTACAGTTCATGCGCAGGTTTCAGTAAACATTAACTACTTTTATCAGGGCTTGCAGTATGTTGAATGGTTAGCAAAGAGAATGTACTGAGAGACACAGATGAAAATGAAGTCCAAGGTCAAAGGGATGATAGAATTTTTTTAAAAAATTAACATAGGGAGGCCACAAGTTACATATTTTAGGATTTTTTTTTGAGACCATACAGGTATAATTGATAATTGTTGACTCCTCCCAGGTTTGAGTAAATCAGTTCCAGTGCTACATCTTACAAAACATAGTGAAATGGTGTTATTTGAAAACACATTGTCTTTTTTTTTTTTATCACATTTTTATTTGGGGCTGGATGAAAGGTTTTCATTTTCAGCAGAGAAATAATGTGAAGTCAAGCAGTGTGGTTTATGGAAAGATCGATGAATTTGAAGTTTTTGAGGACTTTATTTTGAAATTGGTATTACTTGTGTCATCTTGGGCAAACAGCTTAATGACTTTCTCTGTACCTAATTTTCCTCATGTAGAATGAGGCGATTGGACTAGATGAGTCTTAGTCTTTTTTAGCTATAAAATGTAAGTTCCTAATGACAACTTTAAAAATTTTTTAAAGGATATGGGGTTGAAGATTTCCTTTCCCCACTTCTGAAAGATTATTTTGGACTAGTATGTGATAGCTGATCTTTATCAATTTTTTTGAGTTAGTGTGTTAAACCTTCTGTAATTGTTGGTTTGAAATACAGCCAAATTTTGTGTTGCATATAACATTTCAGGGAAAATAGGCTTAATATTCTAATATCTTAAAAGGAAGAACAGAAATTACTGTCATTCTTTGTTTCAATCCTAAAGAAGTTCTTCATTTTTATAATCTTTGTGGTTACATTTTAAAAATGCTCTTCCATATTTGATCTTGCCTTTAAAATGAAACAGAATGGTTAACTAAAAATTACCACCTTGTGCAGTTTTTCTTCAGAGTCCAGGCCAGGCTCTAGAAGAAGAAATGAAATCAACACTTGTCATTTGCCATAAGTTGGATCCCTCCAGACCTAGTGCCACTTTTGAGTCTGCCTTAAGTACTATTAGCAAACAACTGAGAAGTTTAAATTTGTTGAGAGAGGAGAGAAAATATTTGTTCTTTTAAAAAGTCCTGCTATACTATTAGATTGGTTATTTAAGCCATTAAATTTTATTCCAGTTAACCATAGTCTATTTGGTCATCTTTGGATATACTTTCCTCCTCCTCCCCCCAATGTGTTAAAAATTGTCATGTGTGTATCTGTGAATTTGTTGATTTTTCGATAGAAAACGTTAGAAATAGATAGAAAAAGGGTTAGCTCCCCTCAGTCAGCAGGTTTTTCATTTATTTTGAGTGTTTTGGGGGAGAGTGGAAAAAGGGAGATGGACAGAGGAGGAAGGTAGAGGTTGACTCTTGTCAAGTGGGTATGCTTGGAATACTCCCACCCTGAGAGGAGGGCACATCATAGGTGCAGCTTGCTTTCATGCAGCTAACTACAACCCATCTGTTGTAATATGAAACCAGAAGGTTTGAAGTTTAGGTTTTTCATTTGCTTTTCCTATTCCTTTTCCTTTGGTGGAGTGGGGTGAAGGAAGAGCCTCAGAGATAAACTGCAGATGTCAGCCCAAGTTCTCCCTGACCAAAGTTTCCCGTCCCAGAGTTCCAGGATGGCCTCTGAGCTTCCTTCTCCCCGTGGGGCTCTCCCTTCACCCTCCTGCCTCTGCCCCCTCCCTCCCCATGATGGATAACACCTTCTGCTGTAACAGAGAGCTGCTGTCAGTCAGCCGAGTGAGAGTTAGGTTGAACAGCTGGGTGGAGCTGGCTGATTGGTCCTCCTGCACCACATGGGAGGGGGAGAGCAGGCTACTGCAGCGACAGTTGGCTAATGTTCTTTCCTTGTACTTTGGCCTGCATCTTCATGCCTGGAGCTCCAAAGAGGGAAGGAGGGAGGAGCTGGGCAGGAAGAGAGATTAGCTAGAAAGGCAGTATCCCAGCCGTTTAATGGAACTGAGCTCTTCCAGTTGTTACCTACCCCGTACTAACAACTGAACAAAACTACCACTTGTGACCAAAGTTAAGTCTTAATAAAGAGGCAAGCATTTTTTTTTTAAGTGCTTTCAGATTCCTCCCATCCTTATTTGGGTAGGTCTTAATCGGGCTTTGGAAGGAGGTGGGGTGCAACAGAAGCATTAAAACTTGTTGGTTTTGAATATTTTCCTTTTGCTGTTCCTTGATATTTTATTCACTTATCTTTGAGTCAGTTTTATAAACGTTTAGGAGCCTTTTCAAAATAATCAGAAATTCTCCCCCCCCCAAAAAAAATATGTTGCAAGCTACATTTTGACAAGATCAGGTTTTAATTAAATCAAAATGATTCATGAAGCAGTAAAACAACCTAAAATTCCCAAGATAGACCAGTTGTAAGCATACAAGGGGGGGGGGGGAAGGAGAAGGAGAAAGTGAAAGGGGAGGAGCACCTTCTTGCTTGGTACCTTGTCTGGGAAGCTCCTACCTGATTGAAAGTGTGCTGCCCATGCTGCTGCTGCTCTTCTGTAGGATTTGGGGTGACAACAGATCATTACTTTTACCAAAAGGCTTTTTTCCCCTCCATAAAGTCAAGTGATAGTGACTGCCTTGTTGGGAGTGGGAGGGGAGGGGAGAGGAGGGACTGGGCAAAGAGGCTGGATGGATTGAGCAGGTCCTGTATAAATGCTTTGTGGCAGACTCATTGTTTTCTACACCTTGGTTTATCACAGCCACAGCTTTACATTTTGGTGTGTCTCTAGGAAAATGGAATTCTCCTAGAATAGGCCACGTGTTCTTAAGCTATTTCAACACAGTCAGCCTTGTGCTGAAGAATGAATTGATAAGCCTTTCAGCCGGGATGCAGTTTCTTGATGTTCTGTACTTTTTGAACTTCCCAAGTACCACAGGTTGTAGCTCAGTAAACAGTAATGGTACTCGGAATGTCTATTCTGTGGCCCATATTTTTGCTCCTGGGTGTCATAGCAGTTCCCCTAGAGCTGAGCATCAAGGACCTGTATAGAGAAAACCAGGGATTTCAGCTTCTCATTTACAGAAGCAACACTGTTTTTGCCTGTTGCTCAGTAGGGCTGTAGGTCAGTTAGGACGCTTTCGGAAAATCTCCCCAAGGGGGAGCCTATGTGGTCCAGTAGAAGGAGAACTATTTTTGAATCAGAGGATTGGGTTCAATTCCTGAATTTAGGCAAGAGTTGGGTAATTTCTGTGCCTTAGTTTCCTGATCTATAAAATGAGGTGATTGGACTCGATGGTTTTTGAGACCCTTGTTTCAGCTTTAAATTTATGATTCTATGAGTCACAGAGAATTATTTTAACAGAAGGTGATTTTTAACATAGCCTCTTCCACATCCTTATTTCTTTCATACTCCAAAGGTATTTAATATCTTTTATTTGCCTGCTTTGAATTGAATATTTGAAAAACCCAAATTTTTTTCATAGGAATCAGAGTTCCTACAAGTGGCAGACTCTTCAGTACCATGACCTCCAACCCACTAATTTTGAAGAGGAAATTCATGGGTCTTTGAGGGAATCCAATCTAAGGAAACTTGAAATGATTTGCCCAGGTTCTGAGGTGATAATGTGTCAAATCTACATTTACCTCCTCCACTGCCAGTTCTCTTCCCATAAGTATTCAAAGCTTTGAAGATGCAAGTTGGTTCTTTTAATCCACTTAGGATTTTTAAGGCATGGTTAAATAACAGGTCCACCAGATGCTACACAAAATGACATCCAACCTAGGAATTACCTGCTAATACAGATCTGAAATTACTGTGAGCTAAGGTGGTGTGGTACCTGTGGTAGAATCTTTCCAGTTCCTTTTACAGTGGCAGGAGAATGAATGCCACTAATTAATAATTTATGAAGTGGGAGCTCTTATGGGATTGTCTAGGATGATACATAGCTGGTACCAGATGTTTCTTTTGTTAGTGGGTTACTAACTGAAGTGATGCCACAGGCAGACTCTGGAGTAGTAGCACCTATTGGATCTAAGGCTGTGGATCTCCCTGTGCTAAGGATTTGTTTCAAAATAAAATGGGATTTTTTTCTTTTTCTTCAGTCCCACTCACATGGTTTCTTGAGTGGAGATGTTTATTACTCAGTCATCATTAGGTCCAGCTCATATAAGAGGAGTACACAATGCCAATTTTGTATTTCCTTTTATTAACATCTTCTAACTCACCATTTTTTTCCCCATGGTGACAGCTCCTGCCTGAAAAGTCAGTCCTTTCTCTCTCTCCTCGATTGCCAAACAACAAAAAAGTCAGCCGCTCATCATTTCATTTGCAGACGTTTACAACCTCTGAACAGAAGCTTTTGCAATTTATGAATGCACCATTTGTTGCTTGGGGCACAACTGTTGGATATAACTGGCTGCAGCAACCCACTCTGCTGGTTGGGCCCCACGTGCATCATGTCAGACTTCTGCATAGGCTGGATTTTTGTTCTAAATGGCACCATTTTATCCCTACTAGAGTCTCCTTTTTTACCCAATTTACTCTCCCCCCCACCCATGTATAGTTCAAAAAAGAAAGCAAGAAAGAAAAAGGAAATTTTAATTTGCTTTCACCTCTTCCTGGAGATGTTATAAACAATATGCATGGTTTTGTCTTTTGTTTTTTCTCTTTTCACTTCTTCACCCACCCAAGGGAAATGACCACTTTAGTTGCTTAATTCTACCTACATTCTTGGTAGTTATCTTGAAGTTTCTGTTGCCTCTTGATTTTGAAAACGTAGATTGTAGTGAAATTAGTCTTTTTTAAATACAGATCAGAGCCATAACTCTTTCACTCTATCTCCCAACCAGCCATGAACATATTGTACAATATCATTTATAATTTCTGTGTGAAAAAAAATCAAAAGTTAAATCATGTAATGTTGCTCAGTGGATTATAGAATACCATCCTTAAAAATAATATAATTTCATCCTTTTTTGTTTGAAATGAGATTGTAATTAAAAAGTGATAAGTTTTTAATTTCCCTGCTCTCCTCTCAAAAATTCCCTTTGGTATTCTTTAAAACACATTGACATCTTTTTAATTTTTTTTTCCTTCTGTTGTACCTTTATTTCACCAACTGGGGCACAAGCGTTCTAATAAGTTTGAAACCTTGGTTTGACTCAGAAGACTGATTTCTGTGAATACAGCAGTAATACTCCTAAGCAAGTAGCTGAACATCTAGAATTTCCAGATAGGAAACACTCATTTGTGGAAGATGAAAATTTTTTGAGATGCATTTTAAAATGGGTGTTATAGTTTCAAGGAATACATGTTTTATTATTTTTCCCTTTTCAAAGTAGTGATGGGGAAGATTGATTAAAAAGGCATGAGACCAAGTTGAAGTTGCTTCATGTCTCTCACAAGCTGTTGTGGTAAAATTTAGATGAGCAAAATACATCTTTGGGAAATTTTTAGTCCTTTGGGCTCTTGTTCTTATGGCTCTTTCTCTCCTCTTCTCTTTTCTTGACAGTGGGGAAAATGTGATTTATTAACCAAAAGAAAACTTTAAATTGTCTGTTCTATAGCCTTAAAAGCTGTTTGGAATACATGTTAAAACTCATTGAAATTTGGGAATTCTCATGCTTTGCTGCCTTTGGTGCAAGTTATATTACAGGTCATCTATTGCAACATGATTTTACATACACGATGTTTCTTCACTTTAGGTACCAAAGGTAAAAGTGTGCTTTGGCTTTTATATGCTTTTGTTTTGAACTTTCTTGTCCTCTTGCCATTATTTACATTACATTACATTATTGTTAGATACTTTCAATAAATGTCTGTTCCTTAAAATGGCCACTGAAAACAAAACCAGTTTTTCCCACTAGTCAAAAACTGCTTTTTCAGTAGCAAAACAACCAAGTGTGCCCCAATCATGCTTCTATACCAAGCAGGTAAATTTTTGGTCTTCAGGCCATTTATCCATTAACCTTGTAAATAAATGCCCAGTGTGAAGCTAAAATGCACCATAGCCCTTTGGGCACATGGGGATGCTAATGTTTTGTCATGCTGAAAATTAGATGGAACTTAAGTTCTTTTTTATTTGAACAAATCTTTATTCCCTTTTTTGATCTGGAGTGGAGTGAGCTGACTAGAAGATGCCGAGAACTGGGGACTACTAATGTGACACTGAGAGATGGCAATCCCAAACAGCTGATAGTAACTGAAGATTCAGTACCATATAATAAAGATGCTGTGTGTCTGATTCCAGTCTCTGATAGTCTTAGCTATTATCTCTGTGGTTTCTTTCTTCAAGTCTGTCTGCAATTAGGGTATGACTTGGGGTAGGGGGAGAAGCAAGACAAAGGAAGGGGTTGTTTGCATCCATTTGCCAGAAAGGAGTTAAACAGAACAGGTTAGGCAAGACTGTTAAAACCTATGATGAAGCCATTCGTTTGCCAGGCTTTAAGGCATCTTCATGAAACTGCACTCCCTCTCCCCACCCCCTTTTTTTTGCCTTTCAAATGTTCTTTACATTTCACCCTATTTTACTTTCTCATTTTCTCTCTGCCCTCTCCCATGAATTTTTTTTCCTCTTAAGAAAGGAGATGGAGAATTTGAATATGGAGTAGGTGTATTACTCTAACATGTACCAGTTAAGAAACCGACAGTCTATGTTATGCATTCATGTGAAATAGGCAATATTCAGCCATAACCTTTCTTAGCTGTACATTCATGCCCTCTATGGGACTTCCATGTGAATGGCCACTAGGGGAAAAAGTGGGGAGAGAAGTTTGGGCTTGGAAGAAAGTCTGCCTATTGATGAACTGGAAGGTCCCATGAGTCAGTTAGAATGTTGAAGTGTCCAGTGGCGTTTTCTTGAAGTGTCCATAGCCACTTGGGTATTGGCAAATAGAAACCATTCATGAGGACCAATTCGGCCATTCAGAAGCGAGTTCTCGTCTAAGACTGAATAGATCATTTCTTAGGAAATTTGTGTCTAATCATTCAGTAAACATACCATATATAGTAATGTTTGTGTTCCCCATATAACATGCATTGCAGGCAATCTATTGTAATGTACAGGTTCCTTGGCCTGTAAGAGCCCACTGATTTAGGCTTTGTCTGTGTGTAGCATACTCTGCAAGATTTCAGAGATTTTCTTCTTCGGGGAAACGTTTTCTTTTACTCCTTTTTCATTCCATTCCAGCTTCATACTGTGTGAGACAATGTGTTTTTGATCCCACTGTTTTAAGTCTGGCGGCATGAATACTGAAGAGTTGTCTTGTTTACATGAGGTGAAATTCATGGATTCTCGGTGCATCTCTTTCGGAATAAAGATTTTACTCTTTTTAGGGCTTTTAACATCATTTTTTTTACTTGAATGGTCTCTAGAATTTGGCCTTTAAAAAAAAATCTCTTTTTAGTTGGTTGGGTAAGAGTGAACTCTTGGCTACAAAGTCTTAAGGCTGGGATGGGGGGAAGCACAGAATTCCTCCCAGTGCTCACATTTACCTTTGGATTGTGAGGGCAAAGTGAAATGGCTCTTGAGAAAACCAATGTCAATGATTTTCCACCTGTTGGCAAGTCTGGGTTGGTGGAGGGGATGGAGAGAAAAGATAGGAACAAGAAAGGCACAAAGCAGTTTTCTCTGTCCCTGAGATACTTAAGGGAGTGTCCTCATCTTGGGGCAGTGGTGTGCTGTAAAGCTCTTGATAAGGAACTTTGTGGTTTTCTTTCTCTTTAAATGGATATTAACTGCATTTTCAGTTCAGACCATTTAAAAATGTATAACTTGGTTTAGGAAGAGAAAAGTAGCAAGCTGCCGAGAGATGTTTGGGTATTATGTAAAGGGACAGGTCCAGCATTTCCTAACTTGTCTTCTCTCATTGGCCTAATCAGAGTGAATTATATCTGATGGTATGACAGTTAATTGGACCATCATTACTTTTCCTAAGCTGATAAGCCCATCTCTGTCTGCCCTGATCAGGCCTCTTTGTTTGAGGAGTTACTAATGCTGGAGGAGAAATACGATTTTCTGTGCATCCTTTTTTTTTTTTTTTCCCCTTTTCAAACAACTTTATATAATTGGCTCTTCTGCTCATTACTGCAGTTAAAAGATTTTAACAGACACTTATCAGAACTGTAGTGAAACGGGGAAAATTATCCGGTAATTCATAAGACTTGGATGTAAAGTATTTTTGGTAGTCTCAAGGTCTTTCAGGATGAGTAAGAACATATCATTGAATGTATAGTAAGATATTCTTGAATATAAATCAAGGATCTTTTGAAGAGGTATAATTTCATTTAGGATAATAGCATAATAATGCTAGTCATATAGCACTTAGGTTTACAAAGTGCTTTTCCTACTACAGAATTCTGAGATGAATAGTATACATAGTTATATCCCCATTTTATAGTTGAAGAAATTAAAGCTTAGAGAGGTGTCAAGGTCACACAGCTTTTAAGTATCAACTAGGATTGGAAACAGTAATTTATTAGCTAGTACCCTGCTGGCCCAAAATAATTACATTAATATCTCGCTTATCCTGATTTATCAGACAATCTCTGCCATCTGGAACACAGCTGAAATCCAGAGGAAGTAAAAAATGTCTCTCAGCAGCCACAGAAGCTAGAACAGAGCCTGTATAGTAAGCATCTGAATTTTATCCCCAAGGAATCCCCTAGGTTTCACTTAGAGCCCACATGTCTATACTTTACATACAGTTTCAATGGCCATGGTCCATAGGTTTCCCTGGCCATAGCAGATGAAAAGCAAGAAGGTTGGGAAAGACAAAGTAATGTTGTTGCCAGAGTCAATTAAACTACGTTGATATTAAAAAGAATGATGGCTTTAGAAAGTGAGAACATGAATGTAGTATCCCTACATACCTTAGTAAGAGTCAGTACCGCAGACATTTGAATTCATATCTACTTCATATGTTAAATAAGGCACTGTACTAAAGTTTGGTTCTGAAAGCCTGCTTCATTCTCCTATGATACTTGATAATAGTTGATACTCATAAGGATGACTCTGAGTCATCAAGGATTCCATCTTACTCTTTAAAGAGTAAAATATGTTTTAGAAAGGTTACCATCCCAAGTCATTAAAATGAAGTTCAGCTATTTAACATATATTTATGCAGAATGCCACATTGCCTAGTACCCAGTAAACCCAAGTATTGCTGTATTGCAGTGTTTTTCAAGCCATTTATAGAAGCAGAGGCTTTACAGTTTGAAAGAATCTTATTTCACTAGTCAAGCTAAAGCTTGGAAAACCTCCCTGGGCCAAAGGAGGGTAGGCAGAGCCAGGCCAGGGGACGTTGGTGGTAATAGTGGAACCTGAATAAAGTGTATAGTTTACACTTCCTTGAGGAATATACTAGACCAGAAATTCTAGGAAGTAGTTTATTTCCCCCTTATTTACATAATCCAAAGGGAGTTATTCATTAACAAGTTTGAAGGTTGTTAGTCTGTAGTCTTCAACCATTTATTAGTATTTAAAACAAATTAAACAAAAGAGAATGACTTCTTAATGGACTGGATTTTTTAAACCTGGGGAATTAAAAATATCATAAGATATTTAATACTATAGGTGGAACACAATTAAGTACTTTGCAAATTGGGTAGAGAATATGTGTGACCTGGTCCTTGCCTGTAGGGAATTTCAACAGTAAACATTAAACCAACAAATGCCAAAAAAAGGGAAGGGACTTTTTCATTTTTTTTT
>JAJPUD010032188.1:0-12078 GCA_023553655.1 Myrmecobius fasciatus | reverse complement strand
TGCCTTTGTGGCTTCATCTGGGATTGTTTTCATAATGTCAGGATCTGAGGACTGTTCTATTTTTTCTCCATAAAAGCTTTCTATGGTGAGAGCTCTCTTCTGCTTTTTGCTCATGGTTTAAAGTTGTGATATTGGTCAAAAGCAGAGAAAACTGCAACAATTTGTATTTGCCCTGGGGCAGTTTGCTGAGTTGACTTCCGGTCTGAGGCTGTTCAGGCTAGATTCGCACTAGGACCATGTTTTCAGCTGCTCTCCATCCACCCTTTACCAAAGGCAGATCTGCCAAAGCACCTTCCCACAAGCAGAGCAAAGTGGCCCAGGCGTCTCCCAGGGGCTTCCTGGGTGCCTTAAATCCGCCCCTCTATCTCAGCCCTGACTTCCGCCCCAGCTGGAGTCTGATTGCCACCAGCAGGCGATTTCCCCTGAGGCTAACCTTCTCCGGAGTTCTTTCAAGGTAGATTTTTGATAGAAGTGTGTTGTAGTCCAAATGTTTGGCGGAGCCTTCACTCACAAACCAGTTCGAAGGCTCACTTTGTCTGGGTCTGAGGGAAGGTCCCGAAGGAGTTCACAGAGAAAGCTGTCTGCAGTTCGCCATCTTGGCTCCGCCCCCCAGAAGAAAATTTTTAAAAAGATACTTAGAAGAAACATAGGTAATGGATAGTAGACCAACCTGTTTCCCCAGGAAAGTCTATGTTATAATTCTGAATCTGACAACTACCCTGTTTAGCTTTACAACCACAGGCAATTCTTCAGTCACAATCTTTCAGTGACCTAAACAGCCTTTTATAAACTAGGTGCAATTAGAATCTGTGGATGAAATTTCCAAATAAAGAAGTTTCTACTTCAAGCAAAGTACAAGTTTAGACAACTCTGTGTACCCCGTCTCCCCATACTTATGATGAGTACTCTTCATCATAATAATAATGAAGTAGAAAAGAAAATATTTTCATTAATTGATTTTAATTGACAAAATACATATAACATAAAAGACATCATGTGAATTTGATTAGAAAAAAGTCAAGTCAAATAAAGCAAACTCCTTCATTTAAGGTAAGAAAGAAAATTTATAATTTTTAAACAAATCATTCCTGCACCTCCTTGAAAATAAAACTTTCAAGGGCATGAATTTTCATAAAGTTTTTACATTTTAGTTTTGATATAGGGTTAAGATAATTTGAAGTCTTTGAAGAGTCCCATCAGGGCATCTATTAGACAGTGACATACAGTAGATCAGTTTTGAAATGAGAAAGGAATGTAGTAGTGTTCATATGCATAGGCAGAATGATTTCAATTTAGCAAGATTTCTGAATTGACAGAAAGCAAACTTAGAGACTGCACAATGTGAGGATTAAATTCTAGCCCAGAACCATAATAATGCTAAAATTCTTAATGTCAGTAGCATGAGTAAAATGTACAACATTCAGTGTCTGAAAATGTAACAGAATATGCAGATCTACATAAGTGTACAACATTTTATAAATCATTTTTAAAATTGCAAGCACCAATATTCAGATAATTAGCTCAGGCTAATTAGCCAATTGTTAATTATGTTAGTTTACATAGAGTTTGGGGAAACAATGATAAGGAATTGTAATTGCAATCTGTATATTATCTTTTAATGTACCTATCCTGTATATTACCATTGAAAACAAGTACTGATCAGAAAAGAAGTATTAAAACTTGAGGGAGGGAGAATAGATTTAATAAAATGTTATGGATTGCAACTGCTTACCAAAGCTTTCCTAGATCATGTTTTATTACTGAATAAAAATTTCCATTAGAGACAAGCTAAAATAATTCATGATTTTGTCTTCTTCCACCACCACCACCACCCCAAAACCTCCAATTTACATAGCAAAATCCCAGGGTGTACTTTACCAACCATACCAACATCCAGTAACATAAGCATAATGATTATACTTGAAGGTAACAATAATGGATCATGAATGATCTTGACAAAGACAGTTTTGATATGAAGATAAGTTTTAAAGACACAGTGAAAATTGATCATGAAAATGTTAAAGGATGAACAACCTCATAGCTTACAATAATTATTTCCAAAATATTCAATCCCAGAATGAAGATGAAAAGTAAATTAATAAATAGTTTAGCTGAATGAACCTAAAGAATACTTGATATAAGCAAAGGAATAAAACTCTACCTAGTGTCTTCCACAAACCAAAACTTGTCACTGAAACCAGAGGGCTTGCAAAATTATTGATTTTACATTTGCAGAGACCTCAAGGGATTTCTCATCTGTTAAATGGTGGACATATCAACAGATAATCTGAAAGGTCCTTTCAAAAATTCTCAGATTCCCTAATTATCTTGTTCTAATTTCTGTCTTTAATCATATAAAATATTTAATCTACATTTTACAGACAAGACAACTGAGTTCTAGTCAATGTCTTGCCCAAGACTCAATAAGTATTGTAAAAGTATCTAGAGGTGTCATCTTCTTATTTATAAAATCCTAAAATTTTGCATTAAAATATACATTACCAGAAATGGACTATTGTGCTTTGTTTATTTTAGTACATATTTGATGACTGATAGATCAATCATAGGACTTCCAGGTTATATGATTAAATGCAATGAGAACTAGACATTTTCTATGATTCCCTCAACTTCTTAAACCTCTTTAAAATGGAATAAGAAAATTTTAGATGTTATCATGATTTTGAACATCCAGAATCCCCCAAAAAGGTTTAAAAAAAAGAAACTGAAAATTATAACAACAGAACAACATGAATTGTAAATGTATTTTAAATCACCCAAATTCCCCTCAATATCCCTTCTCCAAAGTGTGATCTCCTATAAGAAATAATATATTTTTCAAGACAAAAAATAAATCAGTATTACTGTGTGGTGGGAGTTAATTCTTATATTTCTCCCTTGAAGCAATACTTAATCCTTGTAATTTTGCAATAATTACTTTGTTGTGAGTGTTCTTTCCATTGTCAGTGTTATAGTAATTATGTATATTCTTTTATTGTTTCTGCTTACTTCTGGCATCGGTCAATATGGATCTTTTTATTTTTTGTTTTCCTCATATTCATAATTTGTTAAAGCACAATTATATTTTATTAGATTTATATAATATGATTTGTTTAGTCATTATCCAATTGATGATATTTACTTTGTTTTTAAATTTTGTTATTATACAAATAACTGCTACAAATATTCTGGCATACAGGGAAATTTCCTCTTATCATAATGGACTCCCAGGTATGTAAACCAAATAAGGAATATCTGGGTATGGACATTTTAGTCATTTTATTTGCATAATTAGAAAATGTTTTCCAAAAGAATTAGTAGTGATTAACACTCTGCCAACAATTCACTATCCAGCGTCAACTGTCCCCATCTTTTGTCATTTTTGCCAAATTTTGAGGTATGAGATAAATTTCCATTCTTGTTTTTATTTACCTTTATATTTTATTTGCCTTTGTCTTATGATTAGTGATTCAGAGAATCATTTCTTGCAGATACTAATAATTCACAATTATTTTAAGAACCGTTTGTTCTTTAACTGACATTTAGTGTTTCCTTCAATTATTTCAAAACATTATTCTGATATGGCCTTGTTAGACTTTACCAGAGTTCTAGAAAACAATGTGACACACAGAGAGGTTAAGAACTTCTGCTTTAAAGGGACTCAAAGGGCTAATGGATATATATATATATATATATATATATACATATATATATATATATATATATTTTTTTTTTTTTTTTGCCAAGCCAGTATAGGTGAAAAAGCTCTGGTTTTAGAAGTGATTTTAATAGAGTTTTATAGAATAATTTTTTGTAAGTTACATCACCATTTAAATGGAATAGGTGTGCTTACTGTTTCTTTATCCACATTAAAAGGAAGTAAGTGTGTATGTGTGTTTATGTGTGTTTCAAAAAAGGCTTCAAAAATTTTAATTTATTCTTTAACTAGTAAACATACATATGTGCATACATGCTTACATAGACAATCATACATGCACACATACATGTACATGAATGTTTGTATGTATGCATGCACACATGCATTCATAGTTAATCCTAATTGGCACAGTGCATAAAACTCTGGCCCTGGAATCTGGCCCCTGAATTCATATCTTATCTTGAATGCTTACTAACAATGTGATTTTCCAACAAATCATTTGATCTCTGTCTGCTTCAATTATTTCAAGTGTAAAGTAGGAATAATAATAGCATTTAGTTCCCTCATGTTTTGTGTTTATAAAATGAAATAATATTTGGAAGGTGCTTTTTCAATTTTAAATCTCTATATAAATGATAGCTATTATTTAATAGTAAATATTTACTAGTTTTCTATTTTTCTTACTTTGCTAAATTTGGTTTTCTCAAACCTAAGTTTCCATATCTACATATGAATTATACAAATGCAGCTGGAATATCTAAATATAAGTGAAAACAAAGAAAAGAACAATTTAAAAAATCCTTATACTCTGATTGAACAAACTCCCATTGCTAATCACAAAGCTCAAATTTTCTCCTGAAGAAATCTAACAAGCAATGAATGGAAGGAACTTTCTTTACTTATTCCTGTTTTATACACTGCATTGTTTGTGGGTTATTTTACACATTGACTTGTTGCCTTTGATTTCTTTGTCTACTTCTGGAAATATAATCATATAAACTCAAGTATGCCATGTTTTCATTTAAAATAAGAGAAAAATCTTTAATAATCCAGCATGTTTCCAAAAATATGAATTTCTCAATAAAATTATATTTAATATAAATATTTAACTATTTGAACACAACTCAAAGAGAATGTTTCTTAGAACTTTAACATGAACAGAAGCCTAGAGGATAGTCATAAAAGGTTAGCGTTCCACTTGGGATCTAAGTAGAAATATAATCTGGTGACCTAATACATTTGCTCTATGCTTATCTTCCTCCTGGAGGCATTCATCAACTACCTGTGTGTCTAATGCTTGCTCACCTCCTTGCTTTAATAGAAGATAAACACATTTTTAAAAATCTTTCTAACCTATGACTTGTTTAAGATGAAAAGTTTCTAAACTCTGAAAGAAGTGTGACACAGCTTGTGTGACATAGTTTGACACAGCTAAATTGAAAGTAGGCCATCTATTTAAACTATGTGTCTGAGATATGATTGACAACTTACCAAGATTTATCAAAATCCTCCCATCATCACTGCCCATTCTGCCAATGGCACATTTCTGGATTATACTTCTAATGATTTTTGACATTACTGCTAGTAAACTTTAGGACTTTGTGGACATAGTTAATTATTCCATTCCTTCTTCAAGTTGAAAGCTATGATTTTATTAGTACACTCAGGTAAGAGTGGTATGCTGGTAAATGTTTAACAACAACTCTCTGGAAAAAAAAAATAAACATCTTATTTTTATGTTTCATCTTCATTATTAACATTTTCTCCATTGCTTTCTTAATTCTAGATGATCACCACAAAACTAAATCAAGCTTTGATTTGTAATGTTTGCTAATTGCCAAGGTGGACATGCTCATGCTGAAAACTTAACAATTGATTCTCCCAATCTTGCCTGAGCAAGTGTTAGCAACACTGATGACATCATTTGATTGAACTTTTAGGCACAAACAAATAGCACTTTTCTTCTATTTACATTTTTTGAGGAATCTGTGCTCTAGATGGCTACTATGAAGAGGGATTATTCATTGGATTACTGATTTAGACCTAGAAGAGTTCTTGAGGTCTTGATCTAGGATCAAGGCTCATGCACCTAGGATGGAAAGTAGATGTCAGACAACATCTTGTTCAACTATTTAATTTTACTATTGTAGCCAAGAGACATTTTGTGGCTTGCCCAAGTGAATATGCAAGAACTCATATTCTGAGTTCTGATTCTGAACTCAGATTTTCTTACTCCTAATTAACAGTCTCCATAATTTTCTCTTGGTTTTCCTACTATATAAACAACACATGATATTCCTAAAACATCTCATCATTCAGTCAGTCAATAACAACCATTGTTAAGGGTTTTGTTCATGAAACAACCAGGAAGTCACTGGATCAGAGTATATATGGTGGGAAGTAAGGTGTAAGAAATCTGGAAAAAGTAGGAGGGATTTAAGATAGGAAAGGCTTTGAATGGTGAGCAGAGAATTTTGTATTTCATCGTAGAGGCAGTAAGGAACCACTGAAATTTGCTGGGGGTGGAGGGGAGGCAGGGTGATGGGTAGAGTTAACATGGTTGGCCCTGAGTTTTAGAAAATACAGCAATATTATACTTGGGTTTGAGGTCTTCAAAATACCATAAATTTGCTTGTATAATCCTTCTTTCTGGGGTCATAAAAAGGCTTAGAAGGCCTAACATGTTTTAAATCTCAAGAGTAACAGACATGTCAATAAATTTGCATCTCACAAGCTATTTTATCTATGTGTTAGTAATTATAATGCTTTACTAAAACACCATCAAAACTAAACCAAGCAAAAAATAGCAAAGCCATAGGGTTTTTGGCTGGGAAAAGGGCAGTTTTTTTCAATAACAGTCTCATAGATGTACATTTTAGCCTAGTTGCATCAGAGAAGTTTATGATGACTTTGAAAAATGTCTATTGGGAAATAAATTGAGGCAAGGAGATATCCCTTCCCTTTCCCCCTCCCCAAACATTGGTAGATACAGAGTGCCTAAACTACTTCATACATTGGCTACTACTGTGGTTCAGTCATTCAGTCTTGTTCAGACTTCTTCATGACTTCTAATAAGGTTTAATCAGCAAAGACATTAAAGTACTTTATCATTTCCTTCTCTAGTGGTTAACGCAAAGAGAGTTAGTTGACTTGCCCAGAGTCTCATAGCTGTGAATATTTGAATTCAGATTTGAACTCAAGTGTTCCTGAATCCAGGCCAAATGTTCTATACGCTAATCCATCCCAAAATCAATTCAAAGTGATTTAATGCAACTTTGTTGCTTGATCATAGTAACAAAAACAGTAATGTGTTTCCCCTCCTGAGGCTTCCTCTTTACAGCTTTTTTTTTCTATTTTAATTTTTTTTAGGTATAACCATGCATATATACATACATATTTATTTTTATATTTATATATGCATGTATATATATATACATTTATATATACATATACATGGAGAAAGACACACACAGAGAAAAAGAGAGAATAGAAGAGGCATACAGATTTTAATATCTATGCAATAATGATAAATATGTGTTTATATCCTGAGTAACAATATTATCTTTATCAAGACAATGAATCCTGTTTCAGTTTTTACAATGACTATGGAAAAGAGATAATCTTATTTGTTGTGTTTATCCCCATGATTGCCAGTTTTGATGTTATTCCCTTCCCTCAATTCCTTTTTTTTTTAAATGTTAAAGCTGCTTCCTTGTTCCAAAGGACATAAAATAAAATGTAACATTTTATGAATGAATGAATGAATGAAAAGAAAATCTAGTTTTCTGATTCTTAGTAGTCATGAAGGAACTTTGCATTTTAAAGCTATGGATGACAGGAAGTTGATTATTTCTGTCCTGGCTTTTTACCAACATGTTTTCTTTGGAAGGAAAATTACAATTAGTGGCTAAGTAATCCTGCAAAAAATCGTGCTTATGAATTTGAGGCTGTGAAAAACCCAATTGTGATTGATTCTTCCCTCTTAAAAGAAGGACTAATGTATTTTTATTTTCCCATGGCATTTTAATGGTCTAATTTGTTTTTTAGGTTTTTTTTTCTCTTTCCAGGATGGTATGATATGTTCCTTCTTTCCTTCCTTCTTTCCTTCCTTTCTTCCTTCTTTCCTTCCTTCTTTCCCTCCTTTTTTCCTTCCCTCCCTCTCTCTGTCTCTATCTCTCTCTGCCTATCTCTCTGTGTGTCTTTGTGTCTGTCTCTGTCTCTCTCTTTCTCTCGCTCTCCTCTTTTCAAAGTTACATTGCCTTCATCATCATCATCCCCACTTTTTAATCATTTTTACCAAAATTTTAAGAAAGTTTTTGAGGGAGTAACTTTCCCCCAAAAAAGTAGAACTCAAATGCTTCAATGAGCTCTCACATGTGGTGACTTTTTTTTTTAAGCCTGAATCACAAAGATAGCACATTTATAACCTTGGAAATTATTGCTGTCATTCTTGAATCTTTTGTCTGTAGTTTATTTAGTAAATTAGTCAGATTGCTAATTTAGTGAAGTTGGTTTTGAAAAGGTATACTGAAGACATTAGAATGGAAAGCAATCGTGGTCTTTAAGATTGATAAACTGACAGATTTATTGATGTAGGGTTATTACTTAATACATTGGAGCATGATAGTGTTGGGTAGGTTTTTTTTGTTTGTTTGTTTTTTGTTTTTTTTCTGTTATGTGGACCTATACCAAGCCTTAACTGCAAGTAGAGGTAATATGGGTATAGTAGTGGCACAATTAAACTTTCCACCCAACCACAGGCCCAGTATGGTATAAAGATGAAAGAATTGATCCCCCATGGAATTTTTGCTAGCCTCAGAGTAAGGAGAAACGGAGGCCTAAGAATAGAGCAACCCAAAGTTGTGGTTTGTGGCCACAAAGTTTGAGGTTATGGCCTGGGACTATTTCATGTCATGCTTCTAAATGACTGAAGAATAAGGGGAAACCAATTATAGGGAAACAACTCCTTTCCCAGGAATACTGTAACATTCCACATGTCAGCACTTTGGCATGAAATACCATTTGTCCCCATGAAATTATGGATTTAATGATTTTAATTACTTACACTATAAGCAATTTGGTAAAATTTGTTTGCTCTCTCAAGACCTGAAACTCAAATATGATAAGATTCAGAAATTACAATTAGGCCTGGTTCTCTAAATGGACTCACCATGGCTTCCAACTTTGTTAGGATGCTATCGAGTTAGAATCCTAATAAAGTCAAGCTGTAGAAATAGATGTATTAGTGGGTTGGGAAGTTAGAGAGGAGGATAATTCAGTTGAATAATAAAACTTTCATATTTATATTTAAACATAGATACACAGAACTGTGCAAAGTGAAATGAGCAGAAGCAGGTAAACATTATTCAAAGGAATCAGCAACATTTGTGTGATGATCAACAAGGAATAACTCAGCTCTTCTTAGCAGTACAATGATCCATGACAAGTGCAAAGGACTCACAAAGGAAAATGCCATTCACATCCATATAAGGAACTGTTGGATTCTGGATACAGACTGAATCATACTTTTTTCACTTACTTTATTCTTTTTCATGGTTTTTATCCTCTTAATTAGTCCTTTCTTTTACAACTATGACTTTTATGGAAATATTTTATGTGATAGCACATGTATAACCTATATCATATTGTCAACTATTTTAAGATTTGGAGTGAGAGATGAAGGGAGAAAAATTTAGAACTCAAAATCTTATAAAAATGAATGTTATAAATTTCTTGATGTATAAGTGGGAAAATACTGTTAAAATAAATTTTTTTTTTAAATTTAACTCTCTGCCCCTACCAAGTATCTCAAGAACTCAACTTATGAGACAAAGTGGTTGAATAAACATTTCTATAGTTTATTCATGCAAGCAACTTTTAAGAGCAGCCCCAAGTTAGTCAAGAGCAGCTAGGTGGCACAGTAAATGGAATAACAGGTCTGGAGTCAAAAACGTCTTTCTGAGTTCAAATATGATCTCAGTCTCTTATTAGCTTTGTGATCTTAGGCAAGCAATTTAGCACCTTTTGCTTCATTTTCCTTGTCTGTAAAATAATCAAAAAAATGAAATGACAAACCACTCCAATATCTTTGCCAAGAAAACCAAAAATGGGTTATGAAGAATTAGAAACAATTGCAACAACTGAATAACATTAAGAATCGAATTAATCATAAATAAAATAATTACCCAATTGAAGAAAAGGGAAGAGAGGATACTAAGGAATAGGGTATATTTTGTTTTGTTTTGTTTTGTTTTTGCTAACACAGGGACCAGTAAGTTACTGGGAATGTAACATTTTTCTCCATAGAGAAATTCCCTTTGAATAATGTGCTAGGAGAAGTACTTACCATGGTCATTACCAATCAGGGCAGGCTAGGTGTTGCTGTAATCTATTTTCCCCTAATAAACAAGGAATCTCTTCGCAAAAAGTGATTGATCCAAGGGACTAGGCTAAAGTTGGAGATTAAAGAATCTAGACAACAAAAAATCATATCACCTCAGACTTGCCAGATATCCTATTGCTCACCAGATATTTTTCCTCATTTCAATAAGATGATGTTGTGTCTGTGATTTGAATCTTAGCCCTTGAACTGAACACATCTTTGGGTAACTTACCCTCTCCAATCTCCCATAGTATCTTGTTTCATGAAGTTGAAGCCAAATAGATCAGCAAATGTAAAATGGAATGTGAGCTAAGTCCAGTTTCTGTCATCCATAAAGGAAGGCCTTGGGAAGGTCTTGGTACTCTGTCCTTTAACTTTACAGGAAGCTGAGGGAGGTGGTATTATTGAAAGCTTAAGTTAGCAGCATGGTGCTGATTTTAAAGTGATGTGGTTATCCTAGGAAGGGCAATTGTTGGAGGTGAAACCAAGCAGGGCAGAAGTTGCACAGTGTTATTAATAGCAATGATAATAGAATTTATAAAATATCTTAAAGTTTACAAAATTCTTCACATATATTATTTAATATGAACCTCACAAATTTTTGAGGTACATACAATTTTTATCCTAATTTTACAGATGTGGAAAGTGATAGGCATTAACTGATTTTTTTCCAGTCATAAGTTATTAAGACAAAGTCTTTGTGAATTCCAGTCACTGCTTTATCCACTAAATTAATAACAAATCATTGTAAACTTGGAGAAAAATTATCTATTTTACATATAAGATTATTTATAACCCAAAGCATCTTTGATAATATTCAGGTAAATATTAATGTTCAAATATGTTTATATTTATCACATTTCCATTTTAGATTTTTCCATTATCATATTATCTCACATCATCTCTATTTTCATCTCATGGATTGAAGCATAAATAAAATCATTATCATAGCAATAAACATAGTCATTGTTCATGTATGACTTTTCTGACAAGACCATTTTTCTAGCTCAGGATCCCATGTCCTGTAGAGTTAATGTCTTGTCTCTCCCTTTAAAATATTTTCTTGATGCTCTTTTTGAAAGGGAATTGAGAGGGATGATTGATACTTCCCAATGACTTCCTCTCTCCCAATAAGATTCTGTCTTGTAATAGATAAGTAGAGTTAGGCAAAATAACAACAACAAAAACAAAAATTACACTGACCATATCTGAAAATATATGATTTGTTTCTGGGCAGCTATGTGGCACAATAGATAGAGTGCTGGTTCTGGAGTCTGGAAAACTCATTCCTGATTTCAAATGTGACTTCATTTACTAATTATGTGACTCTGAGTGAGTCACTTCACTTTGTTTGCCTCTCTTTCTCCATCTGTAAAATTATTTGGAGAAGGAAATAGAAAACTATTCCTGTGTCTTTGCTAAGAAAACTCTTATTAAGAGTTTTAGAATTTAATTTATTTAGAGTTAGGGTCATGAAAAGTCAGGCATGACTGAAGTGACTAATCAACAACATGATTCATTTAGCACCTATGTTTTACCACCTCTGTGGAGAGACTAAGCATGCTTGACCCTCAGTCCTCCAAAGTCACAATTAATAATTAACATATTGAGAGTACAAGAAAAAGACATAAAAAAGATATTATAGCTTCTGACCTAGTCTTAGAAGTAGGTGAATATCAAATAACTAGATAGCTCTTTATAAATTCCTGAAATTGTCATTCCCTAGATTTTGTTGATGATTCTCAACTAATTTGAAGGCAATCATTCTCCATTAGTTGGTCAATTCTTACAAGTCATGATAGAAACATCAGTTAAAAAGGGAACCTTAGGGAGAAGATACATATTATCTGGCAACTATCTTTCAAGTCATATCACCATGCCTATTAACCTTTTAAAAGTGGTTCTATGATGTAATATATTTTACCTCTCAGCCCTATGGAGATGGAATAAATTTATGTCCAAAGAAGAACTGGAACTCTTAATTGAAAACCAGATAGATAACTTTGACTATATTAAGTTAAAAAGTTTTTGTACAAACAAA